>JADRCD010141176.1:0-14303 GCA_019843815.1 Montemys delectorum | reverse complement strand
GAAATAAATACAAACTGCCCAATGTTAATGGAATTAAACTTGGAATTTTAGCGATCTTTCTCCAGAGGAGCTGGCTGAGATGACTTCAGCCGCTGGTTCTCCCCAGCATGTAAGGAAGAAGCGACAGCTACACACAAAGCGTCTTACAGGGCTTTTCTGAGGTGGTCTGGCCTTGACCCTCAAATCTGACAAGGATATTCTTGAAAGAAAACTCAAGGGCAATGTCTGTCCTGGATGTGGAGGCAGCCTCTAAAACCCAGCAGCCAGTGAGATCCAGGGCTCAAGTCAAGATGCAGGATCAGAGTGGCTTAATCCAGTTATGCAAGGCTGGCTTAGCATTTGAAAATCAATCAACAGAGCTCACCACATCAACAGAACAAGGCAAAACATATAATCAACTCAAAAGATGCAGAAAAGCACTTGCTAAAGTTCAAGGCCCTCGTCCTGATTAAAAACACAACTCCTAGGAAAGTAGGAAACACAATTAAAAAAAAAAGAACAAAAATGAAAATTGAAACAAACAAAAAATCCTAAACACTGAGCACACATCATGTCATGGAGAAATCACTTTGCTCCTGAGATGGTGTGTCCCATATTTTCTAACAGAGTTCGTAAAGTCCCAGCCTGTGCATTAAGATGAGAAAAGGAGAGAGAAGATGCAAGGATTGGGCTGGCAAAAGGGTTCACTGGCTAAAAAGGCTTGCCTCCAAGCCTGGTGACCTGAGTTCAATCTCTAGAACCCATATGCTGGAAGAAGAAACTGACTCCTACAGGCTTCTGACTTCCTTATTCATGTTGCGGCAGGTACCTCCTACCCCTGCCCCACACAAATATAATATAAATAAAAGTTAAAGTAAAGCACTTGGGAAGCAGGCAGGTAGATCTCTGTGAGTTCAAGGCCAGCCTACTCTATATAATGAGTTCAAGGACAGCCAGGGCTACCTAGAGAGACCCTATCTGAAAATTAAAACAAAACAAAAATAAAAACAAAACTAACTAAAACCCCCTACCTACCTACCAAACAAACAAACAAGCAAACAAAAAGAATTAAGAAATGAATTTAGCAGAACCCTGACCTTGCTGGGTGTGGACATAGTAGCTCGTGTATGTAATCCCAGAAATCTGGAGGCCAAGAAATGTGGATTGGAAGATAGGGCCAGCCTGGTTTTACTAAAGGTTGAAAGCCAATAATCCATTATCTTTCAGTCTGCTAGCAATAAGTAATTAGACCATAAAATAAAGATGCTAACTGCAATGGTGTCAAAGCTAATAGAGCTATTTAAATTGTTCACAGGTGAGACTTACAGGCAGACGAGCACTGAATAGGGAGAGGCTGATGCTGGCTTGAAGTCATGGAGGTTAGAACACGCTCTTAGCTGTGGGACTGGAGAGATGGCTCCTTGATAAAGGACACACTGGCTTGCTCTTCCAGAGGATCTGGGTTTGATTCTTCCCTCACTGCTCCTCCCTCCCCCGAGACAGAGTTTCTCTGTGTAGCACTGGAACTTTCTCTGTAGACCAGGCTGGCCTGCAGCTTACAGAGATCCACCTACCTCTCTCTGCCTTCAGAGTGCTGGGATTTATAGGCATGCTCCACCTCTGCCTGGCCTGGGTTTATTTCTTAACATCCACATGGCAGTTCACAACCATCTGTAAATCCAGTCCCGGGGGGCTCTGAAGCCTTCCACTGATCTCAAGGGTACTGCATTGTGCATGGTGCACAGACATATATGAATACATACACTCATATACATTAAAAAATTTAAAAAACCTATGTGGTGGTTTGAATATGCTTGGGTCAGGGAGTGGCTCTATTAGGAATATGGGACCTCCTAACAGTGAAGAACTGGAGAAAGGCTAACAGCAAAACTTTTAGGTGTTTTAACAAGGTCCTTCCTCAGGGGAATTTCATTCAAGGGGTTTTGAGTTTGCAAACTGGCTCAAGTCTGGAAACTGATTCACTGGCCAAGATTGCCATTTGCCACCATCTAATGTATCCTTTCTTCCATTTGTTTGAGATTTTTTTTTTTCTGTGTATACAGATCAAACAGAAATGCAGAAGGTTCCTATCTATTTCATGCCTGGAAACACCAGTACATACAAGTCATGCCATTATAAAATTCACATCTTCTGTGCTGACCATTATGGGTTAGGTCATTATGAACCTTGTTTTATCTGTACTTTCCATTATAATAACTATGACCAACTTGCCTGTGGTGATTCAATACTGCCACCTGGCCCATGGGCCCAGGGCCCAATTAAACCCATTGCATTTAATTCATCCAATTGAGCAGCAGCATCTCCAACCCTAAGGTCTGGCACAAGGAAAAGAGCAAGCAAAAAACTCCTCAAATGTGCTGGTGCCTTCTCACCAGTTTGCTTCTTACAGGATTTGTGAAGGGCATCATCTTTTGGGTCTTCCCATTGTGGAGGATTAGGTTTTACACAACATATCCACTCTAGCATTGTAGTTTCCCCGGAGCCTCAAAATCCCTTGTCAACACTAAGCCAAGGGATAGCAGGCATCTCCAACTCCTTTTCAGTAGGCCATCTTTTGATAAACACTTCAGCCAACCATTCAAACAAACTTTTGACACATCCACAGCATAAAGAAAAAGTCTGGTAAAGCTTCATGGTTGGCAGGGCAATGAGATGGAGCAAGACATTAATGTTGTAAACACATATGTGGCCACTGGCCTTGTCACAGGGAACCAATGTTCTCAGTAAATGTTCTTAGACACCAGAAGAAGAGACAGACACTGATCCCTCCCTCACCACAGCTGCAAAGCTAGCTTGTCAGGCCTTGAACAGGAAGCTGGAGAGATCAGGGTGTGAAAGGCCAAAGAGTGTCTACATAGCCTTGGGCTAGGTAAAGGTTTCCTTATGGACTCCAGGGAACATGAGCCATCAGAGAAAAATTCCAGCAAAGCTGGATTGACAAACTGGAGGCTGCCTGAAACCCTTCATTCCAGGCCTGGCCTGAGGAGATATGACCTGGCCTCTTTCCACCACCCTCCAAAGGCCTAAAAGTGGGTGAAAAGTGGGATTCCATGGGTATCTCACTGGGAAGGGCCCTTTCTCAACCGTAACTGTAATCTTGAGAACCTTCAGTCTTGGTTGTGGTAACCACCAACCTGAATCCAGTCATCTTCATCCCTTGGTTTTTGTGTATGTGTGTGTGTGTGTGTGTGTGTGTATGTGTGTGTGTGTGTATACATATATATATATGTATATATATATGTATATATATATATATATATATATATTTAAATCATATGTCTTTTAAGTTAGGTGATTCAATAAAAAAGGAGCTGGGCACAGTTGCACATACCTATAATCCTAGCACTCTGGAAGCTGAGGCAGAAGAATTGCTGTGAGCGTGAGGCCAGAGAATGAGACCCTGTCTCAAACAAAGAAGTAGATAAGCTTGAGCAAAGGTTACTCAGCCCAGTCTTGATATCACTCCATTGCCAAGAGCCTCTTATGTGGCTGTCTGCCATTAACACAGCTACATGAGCTGTCATAAAGTTCTCCTTAGTGTGAACATCCATGTTCCCCCTGACAAGGGTGTGGCTAGTGCTAGGCCTCAGGCCTGTGGACAGTGCTGGGACACACGTTCCCTTTTCAAGGTCCGAGTATCAGAGTTTCCTGTGGGTGCAAAGCCAGACAGGCCCTTGCTTACCAGCCATATGACTCCCCTACCTCAGAGATGATGTCACATTTTTAAAGTGATGGCCATACTCTGCCCAACCAAATGTGCTTCTTCTGCTGTGGTGGCAGCAGGCTGGGGCAGGGGGGTTCCTAAAATAAATGTGACCCTCTAATAACCACAGCTTTACATATGCATTCTAAGAAATGAAGACACAAATTTATATAAGAACACAGATGTGAGGGTCATAGCAGGGCAATTCAGAGTAGATCTAAAAATCCACCAGCAGGCAGACAAACACACAAGCACAGGTTTGTCTGTGTGATTGAGTATCATTCAGTCACACAAACTAAGAGTGGTGACATTTTGACACATATCACAAAACAAACAAACCTACAAGGGCTTTGTGCTAGGTAAAAGAAGCCAGCAGGCTGAAGAGTCCCAGTTCTGCGAAATGCTCAGAATAGCACATTGTGGAAATTTGAGATTGGTGTTTCTTTAGGCAGGGAGGGTACGGGGTGACTGCTGATGGGTGAAGGTGGCTTTTGAGGGTGATGAAACGCTCCACGGTTAGCTAGGGGTGATGGCTGCACAGTGTGTGACTATGCTGACGTGTGCACAGAGGTGAGCATTGAAGCAGGGGTGGCTGCCCTGCAGATCTCTGCAGAGAGCTCAGCTGGAGAGATAGGGAGGCTTTGGAGGGTGTCCCAGGAACCCAGGCAGGCACTAGCGGGCCCTGAAGTTGGTCTCATTCCCTCCCTGTGGGCACAGCAGTCTATCCTCACCCCTTCTGCCCAATCCCTAGGCTGTGGATCACAGGGGATGCTTCTAAGAGACAAAGCACAGCTCCTGTGACTCCCCCACCCCACACTGCAATCCTTGCTGTAGCTCCCTGCTTCGCCCGATGATACCCACATTCTCAGGGTAGCCCATGGTTCATTATCAAAAAACAGGACAGTGAACTTTGACTCTTTTGGCAGGTCTAAGTGATGTCTCATCACATAGAGTGTTCAACGGACGGTTCTTATGTCTTTGTCAAATTATTTCCATATTAGCCATCCATGTGAGCCACCCTTTGCTGGGCCCCCGCCCAGGCCAGCCATAGCAGACATTCTTGTATGGCACTAACATTCTGCAGGGTCTCAGGGGCAGGTGGTTGCAACGCAAAGGTCACCCATTTCAACTGTCCCAGAGGAGGGTGATTCTGTTTCCCTGGAGTCAAGGCTCTTGGGTCTGAGTGTCTGCATACACTAAAAACTTCATCTCCAAGGAGACTGTGGTGGGGCCTTTGGGAGGACATTAGGTCATGAGAGGGGCACCCATGTGAATAGGGTTAATGATCTTATAGAAGAAGCCTGAGGGGTTTAGTTATGTCTTTTTGCCCTTCTGCCATCTGCCACAGGACACACAGAAGACACTATCTACGAGGCAGACATAGTCCTCACTAGATACTAAATCTGTCAGAGCCTAGATTCTGGACTTCCGTCTTCTTCAGTAAATCTTCATTATTTGTAAACCATCTAGTCTAAGGCATTTTGTCACAGAGCTAGTACTGAACTTGACTCTGAGATAGGGGGCCGATGAAAGATATGGTGTCGGTGTTGGAAGGAGGATCAGACGGGGGCCTGTGAAGCACAGAAAGAAAGACTGGGGATAGCTCAGACGATCAGAGCTTTAGAGATGGCCTCAGTCTTCCTAGGCATGGGCGAAGGGCTACAGTTAGGATACTGGTGGGAATGGAGGCAGGACATGGTATGCTGGTAAGGGCTTGGTGGAAACACAGAGTAATTGAAATAGCCAAGAACCTGGTGGCATTGTGTTCCAGGAGCCTAGTGCTCTCAGTACAGGATGGCACTTCTGAGAAGTGAAAAAGGCGATTTAGCAGAGGCTATCCCTCAGCAAAGTGTTGATGGTGGCACACTCCTCTAACCCCAGCACTCAGAAGGCTGAGACAGGCCGACTGCTTAGACAGGGTTCACGCCAACCTGGGCTAGTGTCAGGCCAGGCAGGGCCACACAGCAAGAAACACAGTAAGATTCTCTTTCAAACCAACCAGGCAGATAACAATGAAGAGGCAAGTTCACGAGAAAGCAAAAAGGTCGGAGGTCAGAACTCAGTATGTCAGACAAGGGAGTTGATGCTGCTCATCAGGTGACACAGAAACCAAGAGCGTTTCAGGGAGCATAGGGCTACTTTATCCCTTACATCTCAAGCCTCTGCCTCCAGTGCAGTGGCTCTAGGATGCCCCAGCTGGGGCCTCAGAGGCCAAGTGAAGTGTTAACACAGTGACTACCCCTCCAGTAAGTGGCAAGTCTTGGTGGCCTTCATGGGGTCATGTCTCCTGGGTATAGGAGCTAAGGACAGATTTGTCTCCACTCAGATTCAGAACTGAAATAACCCAAAATAACTTTTATACCCAAAGAACTACAGGGCCGAGGCAGAAGGGCTGTAGGGTAGGGCTATCATATAAATTCCTAGTCTGGCCATGGGAGTAGACTTGTCCCTTAGACCCAGAGTGGCAGAGCCAGGAGCACTGAACGCCAGCCTGTATGATATATGGGATATATCCAGTCAAGGCATAGTGTCTCTGCTATGTGGAGTTTTGGCTTAGTGGATCTAGAAAGTGGGACAAAGACCAATGATTCTCAGCCCTTACATATTATTACTGTGTGTCCTGTTGGGGTTTGAATATACTTGAGACCTGCTACTCTTTCCTTCATGTTCATTTGTTCCTTTGATAGGGGATGTCTTCTTCAGGTCAGCCCCACTATAGTAATTTGGAAGTTTGTAGCCTTTGTAATTTCACAGGCTAATAGATCTAGAGGCCCATCTGCTGCAGGATAAGTCTCATCCAAGGCTCACTCATTTTGGACACTGGAGACTCTTGTATTAGTACTGGAATAAGATAAGGGCTCTGGGGATTCGGTGACTGTGTGAACATGTGAAAAGGACATGAACTCGAGGGAGCTAAGTCTGAATGCTATGATCTGGGTGGTTACACTGCAATCTGTCTGTAAGTCTCATGTATGGATGGTGCAGTCCTGGTGCGGTGGCCTTGAGAAGTGGAGTCTCTGGGAAGGGATTAGGTCCTGGCGGCTGAGCTCTCATGAATGGGATCAGTATTCTTATAAAAGAAGTCTGAGGGAGTGGGGGTATGGGTCTGACAAGCTCTTGCTTAGCACGTACCAAATCCCTGGGTTTCATCTCTAACATAACTCAGGTTTATGCACATCTATAATTTCACTACTGTGGAGATAGGGACTGGAAGATCAGAAGTTCAAGGTTATCTTCAACTACATAGTTAGTTCGAGGTCAGTCTGTATGCCCTGGGGATAAAGAGGGCAGAGTATACTAGGACCTATACTCCACAATAGCCCTAAGATGATCAGAAAAACCTCCAGTAAGTTCCAACCCATGCCACCAGCATTGTCTTTGGGGGACACCAGAAAAGAACTGGTAAGAGTGAGGGAGGCTGATGTGGAAGAGCTTCCTAAGGAGCTGAACCTGACCTGACCATCAGTGGGGACACCCAGGCTTAGGACAAGCTGCCTTTCACAGATAAGTCAAGGGGTTGGGGGTGGGGTGGGAGGCAGAATCTGGAGAAAATAGGACAGCCAGGAGTGGCCCAGTTTGTGAAAACGCCCCCAATCACTTCTCCTAGCTAAGTCTGGGGAGGAGAGTGGGAGCCTGGCCACGTGCCTGGGGCCCCTGCCTGACATACTAGTGATCTGTCCTGTGAGAAGACCATGAACCAAACACTTCTGTGAATACTGGAGTTCCCTTTCCCTAGAAGGAACAAGTTCCAAGATGCCAAGCAGATGCCCAAAGTCAAGAGCAGTTCTGAGCCATGTAGCTAGAGGAGAGACAACACAATTAGCAGTCACTTCCTTTTCCTTCTTTACAATTTTACAGATTTGTTCTTCCTGTGGGTCTTGGCAACCTAGCATGCAACTGTTTTCTTTCCTTGTAGACACTTCGTTCTTTTTATTCAAAGGACATACTTTATGGCCTCTTCAGCATATCTAAATTTCCAGCATCATGACCGGTGTATTTTTTTTTTTTTTACAATTTTGTATGATATTTTACTATTAAGTAAAATTAAAGGTGAGCCTTGTGACACCCAGATGGCAGACCTGTTGAGGAGATAGTTTCTAAGTGACTAAGGGGTAGTAGATAGCATAAACTGGATTTGGTTGACAGGGACTCAACTCATATCCCAGGAGGGACAGGGTGTGATGGCATGGATCTTACAACACTATCACAAAGACAAACAATTAAAAACTTTTGCATTGTTTATTCCTAGAATTTTCCATTTCATATTTCCTGACCATAGTTGGAGTAACTAAGAAAGCAGAAAGGGAAGCTGAAGGCAAAGGAAATTATTGTAGTCATACAATGACCATTTTAGGGGATCTTCCAAAAGACTAGATAGAGTAGGGAAACTGTTCATCCAAGGAAACTGACACCATCAGGATGGGAGAGGGAGAGCTAAGTGTAAGGTGGGATGTGAAGTCTGTAAGTTGGCCTGCAGAAATAAGGCTTGTGGAGCAGGGTGGCCTGAGGAGGCTCTGTGTAGTTCCACTAGGGTCACATAAAACAATAAATGCATGTAAGTTATCCAGATGCCAATGTCAGGCAGTATGGCTGTGCCAAGCGTCATGCCTTGGTTTTGTGAGCACGCCCTATCCTCATGCTAACCTGGGGTGTCTTCCTCAGAAGCTCCTTTTGTAGACAGACTGAATTTCCAGAGGCTGTCCCCTGGGTGGTAGCTTCCACAGATGTGCAGGCACATGGCATCCCCAGTCCTGTCCCCACTTACTGTTCATTGCCTGTGGAAGAATAAGGGTGACATCTAAGGAGTGCCTACCCAGGACAAGCACATATCTCAGAACGGCAGTTTGGTTTGGGAGGAGAGGTGTGGCCTGTGAAAGGAGGATTCAATCAGGCATGGTGGCACACACCTGTAATCTCAGTACTTGGGAGTCCGAGACAGGAGGACTGCAACAAGTTCGAGGCCAGCCTGGTCTCCATGGTGAGTTCTAGACAAGCCAAGGTCCCATAGAAAGACCTTGTCTCATAGAGCCAATATGAACAAAGAACAGAAGGGGTGGTTGGTGGGGAGCAGCCGACCTGGCTGAGAATCTAGACCACTGCAGGTGAGACTTCAGTCCCACATCACAGCTCTCGGCAATAATGAGGCTTGTGTTTTCTCAGCAGGGGAAGGGGTTGCTGGGATAGGATGGATGGCTGCTTTGGGTATCAGCTTAGCCTTGTCCTTTTCTTCCCCCCCCCCCCCCCCCCGCTAGTAGAGACTGCCATTCCAGGTCTGGGCTCCCTCTCAAAGGTGGCACCTGTTGCTTGTATAGGATAGGGTGAAGAGGGAAGCTTCCTGTCAGATAAGAAAAGTCCTAGGCCCATTGCTTCTCTGGGCCTCAGCTGGTTCCAGTAAATTCTTTGATCCTTGGGAGTCTCAGGATCGAAAGAGCCCAGAAAAAAAAAAAAAAAGAATAAAGTTTTCATAAATAGACAAAGAAGCATCCTGGGAGGGAGGGACGCCAAGAACAAGACACATTGGTAGCTCTGAGACTCACAGAGTGGCTCTGGGACCACTGAGGTAACAGGGGTGCCAGTGCCCCAATGTTTCCGATGGCCTGAAAGTCCAGGGAAACCTGTGGGGAGCTGCTGGGTAGAAACGGTAAAGAGACATATCTTTGTCTGGGTGTGTACCAGGAGGACCTGGTGCACAGAGGTGAGAAGCTAGTAAAGGCTGGGGTCTGGGTAGGCACTGGAGTGGGCCCACTTTAATCCTGGGGAGAAGCCAGGAAGGTTGGGGTATGAACAAGCACTGGAGAGGACCCTGTTTCAGTCCTGGGGAGATTATGAGGACGTTTGCTGCAGACTGTCAGCCCTCATTAAGTTAATGGAACTGGCGAGTTGGCTAGTTTCCAGCACATTGGAGAAAGAAAACAAGAAAAGCGTTTTCAGCGAAAGAGCGGAGAGATCCCATTTCGCTCAGCAGCCCCGGGAGATTAGGGGCCGTTGGTAATGGCCTCGCTGAAATGGCTTATTGGGGACTTGTTGATTAAAACAAGGGAGAGAAACTCCTAATGTCTAAGAAGAATTACATGGGCTATGTCTAGAGAAGTGATTTGTGCATATTTCCTTGTGAACTACACAGCAACCTGGGCCCAGCCAGGGCCTCTGCAGCCACTTGAGTTACAAGTAGGAGGGGGGAAAAACAGGAGTTAAACTAGGGGCATTCAGGAGGTAGCTCTCTGGGACTCCTGGAGAGGGACTTAGCAGCCCAGAGCACTAGGACCCCAGAACACAAAACCCCTGAAGCTGTGTAGAACTAGTACCTCTAACCCAGCCTTTCTGAGCTTTTCAGAGTGAGACAGAAAGCCCTGGGTAAATCTGCCACAGTGTGTCCATGGTGGGTTTGTCTCTCTGGCATATTTTGCTTTGTGTCCACATGTTTTTCCCACAGACTCCATAACCTGCCAGGTCACCCATAAGCTCACCTGGTGGCCAATTCCCAAAGGCTTGGCCTTGTGCTGAGGTCCCTGACATGTTTCAATCCCATCTTCCTCTGGACGGAACTTGAATCCTAGACCCAGCAGGCCTCAGATGGGGAGCCTACAGATCCCACCCTGGCCCAGGCTTCCAGCAAGATAGCCTAGGTGCTTAGTATCTTTATTGGCTTCTTACCTAGATCCCTTCCCCTTATTCTAACTTTTATCAATACATTTTTGGAGCAAGTTTCCCAGGTATCCCTGTTCTTGTGCTTTTAAACACATTTAACATCTCAAATCATCTCCCTTGTACAAATGAGGCCAGAGGCCAGAGAGGCTTAGCTATTGGCCTCAGGTCATACAGCCTTGGAGGGGAAGTGTAGCAGCCCTCAGCCTTGGAGGGGAAGTGTAGCAGCCCTCACCTCAGCGTCCATTCTCCTCCCAACCCCCCACCCCCAGCAGAGCAGAGCGCTTGGTCTTATTCATAGCTGCTTCTCTGCCTCACCTCCTGGGGTCAGGCCTCCCTAACAACCCTCATTTCACAAGTTCCCCACTCTTGCCCCCCAAGCCCCTTCCCAAAGAGCCTGTAATCTTTTCTAGACTTGACTGGTCTACATTGGAAACTGGAGTATGTGGGACCTTACTGTGGATGCTGAAGGAATGGGCCCCCAAATCAGACGAAGGAACCAGACCAAGATCTATAGACTTGCCTGAGACAGAACTTCGCTCCTCCTAAAGCCCAGGTATGGACTGAGTGCTCGCCATGATCCCCCATTAACTTTCACTTTAAGAATGGTATGGGGGTGGCATGGTCTTAACCTGGCCTGAAACTTCCTCTCATTTCAGAGGCCTGGACCAAGCCCTATCACCCCTAAATGTCTTCTGTCACGAAATTCAGTGGGACAAGAGCTACCTACCCTTCAGTCAAGGTTAGAATCAAGGACAAGGTGATATCTGCAAAGGTGGAAACTCTCCCAAGGGTGAAGGCCCAAAAGCCTGACAAGAGGTGGGATGTTGGTCTACAGACTTCTACTTCCCTAGCCTGATCATAGCCCCCGAGATCTTGGTCAGGTCAAGGTAGGCCTAGACCGTTCCTTTCAAACAGAATCCCCAGAAAGGGAGAGATGGGAGGCCAGCCCACTATTGAGCTCTGATGGAGTGAGCTTGGGGTTGGGGAGGGAGAGAGGGTCTCCACTGTGACCTGCCGGCCTCCGAGATCTTCCGTCTCCAGCTTCCTGGAGCTCTTCTATCTACAGGTGGGTCCTCGTTGATCAGGACCTTTTCTGAGATTCTCAGAGCCTTCTTTCCATGTATATGCCTGGCCAGGGCATGGGCTTCAATGGAGAGCCGATAAGGAGCAGTCTATCAAGATGCTGAGAAAGTTCATCTATAGGGAACCCCTGGGGGCTTTCTGAGGGGGCTGATGACCACACAACACATGAAGACCCCCCAGCCCTACTCCACCACCTCACCATGTTCCCCAGTCCACTTGCTGCACCAAATACAGCATCCATCTTCTGGGATCTATATGTGTCCCCCTCCCCCATCCCTGGGCCTTACCAGGGTGAAGTGGGGGGGGGGGGCACACCAGTCCAATCTGTGCTTCCAAAGGTAGGGGAAACTTTTTTCTCTGCCTATCCAAGAGCTGCTGGGTCAAGAGGAGCAGCTGCCCTACCCCCGCCTGGCTCTTTCCCGCCTAGTCCTGGGCCTCCTTAGGGCCTAGTCCATGAAGGAAGAGCTGGCCTCCTGCCCAGCACTAATCTCTACTCTTCCTTATGGGTAGATTGTGAAGTTTTGCAAACTCAACACTGTTCTCAGAGCCTGGGCTGAGCTGTCTTCCAGGGTGTCCTGTCTGTGTGGATAAGCAGTTTTTTCCCTGTGTGTTCAAGATAGCTTGCTCAAGCTAGAGAGATTGCTTTGGAACTAAATGTTATCTATTCCCATTTGGGAAGCACAAAAGGAAGCGAGTTCCCTAGGGCTGGCTGCCTTACCTGCTTAAGCTAGTTCTGCCCATCCCCCCAGCCCCACCCCAGGACCTTCCCTTTGGCCTTTGAACACTGATCCCCCCAACCTGGCCTGGCTATTCATTTCCTTTCCCTGTGTCCTTTTATCCTGCTCTACCTGACTCTTCTGCAGGAAGCCTGCCTATAGGTGTCCTTCCCCAGAGGTAGACCTTTCTCCTTAGATACCTGTGATAGCCATGAGCTGTCAGCCTTAGGGATAGTGTAATTTTTTTTTTTTTTTTTGAGGGATCTGTTTCCTCAGAGCTGTGTCCCCAGAACTTGGCATGCAGTGGGGTGTTGATACTGCTTCAGTCAGAACCAGCAGGGACAGAGTGCTAAGTGCTCCAGGGTGCAGAGCTGGCCTGCTGGGCAGAGGCAACACAGTGGGCAGGGCCCTCCCGGGGCCACCACCCGGTCCCCCAGCCCCTCCCTCCTCCCCTAAAGGGAAGGAGAGGTTAATAAACCAATTACTTTGGGCAACGAAGCAAAATAAGTCCCATTAAAGTAATTAATGTCCTTTGCACAGTCCCCATTGGAGAAGACTAATAAATTGGGGCTTTGTCACCATCCGGTAATTTCTCTCTAAGGCGTTTCTTCACCCCCATCCGACAGCACAGTTTAAGGCTCTGTTAATGCTTTTAAGACGGGCTCAATGCCAGACTAATTAGATTTGCATTTCCACCATGGGCCAGGCTGGGCGCGGATGTGCCCAATGAGAGAGGCTCCAGGACCCTGCCGGGGCCCAGGGACAGCACCCGCCTTTGAGAAGGGGCCATGTGTGGATTCCCACGCCTGCCTGGGGCGATGGCCTGCTACCCTGTCTGCCTGCTCAGCTTCCCGGTCCCCGGGGGAACAGGGCCCATGGCTTTGATCCAGAAAGAGGCCAGACTTCATTCTCAGGGGGTCCCTCCATGAATGGTCCCCACTAGGGCCTATAGGGGTCAACAGTATGGTCCATGTCTTGGGGTCTCTCCAAAGCCCCATAATGCCAGGCCCTGGTGGCTTTTAGAAGGACAGTATAGAAAAAGGGGACAGAGCAATATAAACATTGAGAAGCTGGACAGACACAGCCCAGCCAAGATAGCCAACCCTGGCATTGGGATAAGTTGTGTGAACAGTTGACACCCTTAGTGGGTGATAAAGAGAGGACCAACTTCCTTTCCTAACCTCTAGTCTCACCTAATACTAAGAAAAATGTGACACAGCTCAGTTTAGACACTTCAGAACCCTTGGGGATCCCACGGTCACACATCAAAGATAGAAAGAAATAGTTCTGGCCTAGAGGAGCCTCAGGAGAGAGGATCTGAGGTTGTATGGAATCCTGGGTGGGTCTTGGATAGGGAAGGGGATATGAGGGGATGTTGAGGATTCAAATAGAGTGAACTGTGTAAGGCACGATGGGTACTGGTGGGTACTGCTGGTCATCGGTAATGAATAGACACTGAGACATTATGTTCCTGACAGACACTGGAGAGGACATACAGGGCCTCTGTACTGACTTTGCAATGATCTTATAACTATAAAACTGTCCTACAATATGCTTCACTTCAAATGAATCAAATACAATAATAGGGAGAGATAAGAGGCCGGTGGAAGAAGAGGGGTTTTCCTATCATTCCCTCCTGCCTGTGGTGCAGGCAGGTAGGTGTCATTCATGGACATAATCAACTAGGAGATGGAGATAAGCCAAAGTAGAGCATCAGCAACCCATTAGGTGCTGAACTCTCCAGAGCACCCCTGCAACCCAGTACCTAAAGGAAAGAGGAACCTCATCCAAGAGATGTGGAGGGCTGAAGCTTGCTACACTCACTCCTCATGGGAAGGTGGCCCCTGGGTATTTCAACCATGCAACTCTTGGCTTGAAATCATGCTGAGTGAAAATATGGAGAGTCAGTCTTGGGTTGAATTCAGCCTGCTCTAACACTTGAACTCTGAGGGTTCCTCGCCTCCCTAGCCCCTGTTATCCTGCTTTGTGTGACGGGTGCCACATGAATTCAAGGTCCCCATGAATTCAAACAGCTCCATGGATAGGCAAGGTCAGGTAGGAATAAGTTTCTGCAGTGTGGGAACTTATGTCCTTTCTTCCTTCCTTCTTCCTTCCTTCCTTCCTTCCTTCCTTCCTTCCTTCCTTCCTTCCTT
>JADRCD010141175.1:0-16989 GCA_019843815.1 Montemys delectorum | reverse complement strand
ATTGTGCAGATGTCCCTCAACAGAGGAATGGATACAGAAAGTGTGGTACATCTACACAATGGAGTACTACTCAGCTATTAAAAACAATGAATTTATGAAATTCTTAGGGAAATGGATGGATCTGGAGAGTATCATCCTGAGTGAGGTAACCCAATCACAAAAGAACACACATGGTATGCTTTCTCTGATAAGTGGTTATTAGCCCAGAAGTTTGGTATATAGGAAGAACGACCCACAAACCACAAGAAATTTAAGAAGAAGGAAGACCAAAAGGTGGACATTTCATTCCTTCTTAAAAAGGGGAACCAAATACCCACAGAAGGAGTGGCAGAGATTAACTATGGAGCAGAGACTGAAGGAAGGACAAGCATATAGCTATCTCCTGAGAGTCTCTGACAATATCTGACTAATACGGATGTAGAGGCTCACAGCCATTCATTGAACTGAGTACATGGTCCCCAGTGAAGGAGTTAGAGAAAGGTTCTATGGAGCTGAAGGGTTTGCAACCCCTTAGGACGAACGTACCCTCAGAGCTCCCAGGGACCCAACCACCAATCAAGTAGTATACATGGTGGGACTGAATGTTCTGGCAGCGTGTGTATAGTAGAGGATCGCAAATTCGATCATCAATAGGAGGAAAGGACCTAGGCCTTGTGAAGGTTTTGTGCCCCAGTGTAGGGGAATGCCAAGGCCAATAAGTGGGAGAGGGTAGGGTGGCATGCATGGGGAGGGAGGAGGCAAAAGGGGTTTGTTCTTGTTGTTTTTGTTTTTTTGTTTGTTTGTTTGTTTTTTGGAGGGGAACCTGGAAAAGGAGAAATTTACATGTAAATAAAGAAAATATCTAATAAAAAATACAACTTGTATAACATTATTATCAATTTGCTCTTCAAAACATTCTGATAACTCTATTTCAAGACCATTGGTTACTTTTGTAGTCCTTTGTATTTTGTTTTGTGTACCTTCAGATACTCTTCTGAACAGAGATCCACAGGCCTCAGCGTTAGGTGAAACCCATCCATGCAGCCAAACACGAATTTCCTGCTCTCAAGTCTATAGGACGACTTGGAAAGATGCTAAGTGATAGAAAATATTATTTTGGGGGTTAGATGCCGGAAATAACTAATGCCATCTAGAATCGTCTGATTTGTGAAATATATAATTGAGTTAGGTAACAAAACAGAGAAGAAAGGAATTTTAGTGTAAAAATAACATGAATTTCATGACTTTTTCTTGAATTAAAAATTTTTGTTTCGTTCTATAATGTGTATTTATGTGTAATGTGTGTATATATTGTATATCATATCAATTAAGATTATTTGTATATATGCATCAGTTTTACAAAACATTTATATGATCATTTTAAAGCGTGTGTGTGTGCTTGTGTGTTTGTGTAAGAGAAAGACCTGCATTCAGTGTCTGTAGAGTCCAGGGAAATTCAGTCCTCTGCTGCTGGATTTCTAGGTGACTGTGAGTCACCCTAACATGCGTTCTGGAAACTAAAGTGGAGACTCTCTGTAAGACTAGTACATACTCACTGAGTCATCTCTCCACTAAAACACACACACGTACACACACACACACGTACACACACACACGTACACACACACACGTACACACACACACGTACACACACACGTACACACACGTACACACACACACACGTACACACACACATACACACACACACACACACACACACACACTTTGATATCTACTATGTATAAGTTACTGAGATAGAGTCAAGGTGTACAAAGATGGAACAGACATTGTCCTCAGAAACTTAGGGAGTTTGGGGATCAGGAATAGAGGGACTTAAGGGCTCTTAAGCAGGAGTGACTTTACTCCACTTTAAAATAGTGTAGCGTCTTGGGGGTATTTTGATGCTCTAACATTTGCCTTCTGTTAACCATCAAGCCAGATGTCTGGAATCAGTGACTATTTCTTCTGATTTTGCTTTTGGGCCCACACTGGCTAGAGTTATGTACTAAGAATGCAGAAGATGGGACTGGTGCCATGGATCTTGTCCAGAACTTCACATCTGTTTTTGCAAGTACAATTGATTTTCTCAGAATGCTGTTATAACTGGTATTTGGATTATGAGACTGCTCCTAAAAAAATGTACTAACATAAAATCATGCATAGGATCAACACTGCATCCTAAATGCCAGGCATGCTGGTGCCTTTCTGCGAGGATACACTAAGAATTCTAACCCAGATGCCAACAGCTCACAGCCCCTCCTGATAGTGTGCTCTTCCTGTAAAAGCTAAGATGAGAGCCGGAGAGGCTAGATTCCAGACAGCCAGCAACTTGATAATTCCCTCTCTGAACTAGATAAGCCTCCATTGATCTTCCCGAGTGCCTTTTAGACTACCTGTGTGAAGGACACCTGACCCATCTGGCCTTTCCCACCGTGAGCCTCTTCAGTGTGGGTAGCTTCTAAAGAAGTCAACTTGCAATCAAACAACATAATAAGAATGAAACAGGAAATAAAAAGCTGATTACTGGAATAGAATAAAGAGTTGATAAATGAAACCACAGACAAACTAAGAGAAAATTTAGTCTTCCATAATTAAGTTCCCAAAGGTAAATAGGCATTCTTAAAAAAAACAAAAAATCAAAATCAGACACAGGAAAAAAACCAATCATCTTAATAAATCGTATTCAAAAATTTCTGAGTATGCCACTGTGAATAGTTTAGCGAACTGAAAATATATTTTAAACCTAGTCAAGACAAAGGAGTAGCATTTAGAATATGTAATTTAGAATATATAATGGAAAGGGAATACAAAGAGGCAGATTATGAAAGAAGATGCACAAAGAGTGTCAAATGAGTGGAAGATGCGGTCTTAAGTGAGGAATGCAAATAAACACGTATAGCTGAACAACACAACACTTAGCCTATTGGTTGAGCTATATAAATCAGTGTTTGGGGAACAAGTAGGTAGTATGTATTAAACTAAAAATGAGCATGCTCTTTATTACTCAGAAATTATTTTTCTAAAGAAAGTCTTCCATAAGGGACTCAAGGAAACTTGCATAATACTGCATTTTTAGATTGGTTTTATGATGGTGGAAAAGTGGAGACAACCTGAGTACCCATTCACAGGGGAACGGATAAGTGGACCAAATGGAAAGCTGGGGCAAGTAAAATGATTACTTGGAGGCCCACACGGTTGTCTGGAATTAGTGAGGGAGGAGATTTCTTTTCTTTCTTTCTTCTTTCTTTCTTTCTTTCTTTCTTTCTTTCTTTCTTTCTTTCTTTCTTTCTTTCTTTCAAGATTTATTTATTTATTATATGTAAGTACACTGTAGCTGTCACCAGAAGGCGGCGTCAGATCTCATTACGGATGGTAGTGAGCCACCATGTGGTTGCTGGGATTTGAACTCAGGACCTCTGGAATAGCAGTCAGTGCTCTTAACTGCTGAGCCATCTCGCCAGCCCCAGGAGATTTCTAATATTATGTGTAGCATTGAAGCTATTAAATAGAAAGAAAATATGAATATATAAAAACTCGACCCCAGAAGAATTGTTTCATGTCATGAACTCACATAGGACAATCTCTAAAATGATACCCATTTTCTTGACATAAGAGTATCACATTCTAGTTTTAGAATTTTTTCAGAAATAGTTTTTCCCCCTTTCCTCTTTTCGTGACTCTTCCTATCTGTAGGCTTCATATCCGTGGATTCAACCAAATGAGGATTGAAAAGATTTGTGGAGATTAGAGTCTTAATCACACACAGACTTATTTATTTATTTATTTATTTAGGTTTTTTTTTTTTTTTTTTTTTTTTTTTCCCGAGACAGGGTTTCTCTGTGTATCCCTGGCTGTCCTGGAACTCACTCTGTAGACCAGGCTGGCCTTGAACTCAGAAATCTGCCTGTCTCTGCCTCCCAAGTGCTGGGATTAAAGGCGTGTGCCACCACTGCCTGGCCCCACACAGACTTCTTTCTTGTCATTGAACAATGCTGTCTAACAATTGTTACATATTGCTTTCAATGCCTTGTGAATGTATTGTCATCACTCTTGAGATTTGAAGTCTGAGAAAATATGAGTGTAAGTTACTGGCAAAAACTACACCATTTTATAGATAACACTCGAACTTCTGATTTTTGGTGTCCTAGAGAAAGCTCAGAACTAGTTCCCCATAAACACAGAGAACTGACCCTATATTAAATTTACCTGTGCTCATATAGGTGCACACAGTACAAAAACCACAGATTTGGATACATTAGTGGAACCAATACGTGTAACTTAAAAACCATTTTGTGTGACTTAGAATAAGCCTGCAAGTCTGGTAAGAAATGGTAGCAAGTTCTAATGTGTGAATGGGCCAGCTACGCAGAGCCACAAAGTGGCAAACTGATGTGTTAGTCAACTGGCCCCAGGCTGCGAACCCTGATAACCCAAACCCACCACCCAGTGAAATGAGACAAAACTTGGAACTTTGGAAATGATCTCTAGGACCTTTTCGCCACACTCCCGAGACAGGGCTTCTATAACCTCTGTGCTGATGACACTCATCATCAGAGGGCCTGACACTGGCCTCCGTGTGTGGTCCTGGCTCCAGTGACCTTTGAACTTCTGGCACTGTTGCTGAACTCACCCAAGTCTGCCCAACTGTTAGCACTAGCCACTGGCCAAGACCTTCTAAAACCTCCACCAGTGCTATCCTGCTGGCCACCCACAATGAAGGACTTTGCCGCGGAGGTGGGTAGAGCTGGCAAAGCTCCTGAAGTGTCCTCACCTTAGAAAAATCCCCAGCAGAATCCTTCAGCAATATTTCCTGCCCAATCAACTGTTCCTTGCTTGGTGAGATGTCTGTAGCATAGTATTAAAAGGGTGTGAGTAAACCAAGCTAACTTGAAAGACAAATTTTGTGTGGACATCCTAATTGCCAAGCACCTCGCAGCCCACGGGCTACACTCCTGTTTCTACAACAGGAAAGCTAGTTAGAGGGATGTTTTGGTTGGATGCAGATCAGCTGAGACATTGGTTTAAGAGGGAATTGTGACATTGGATAGAACATATCGCCTTTAAAACTGCTGTTTTCTGAGCTTAGAATTTGGTTGGTCAAAATACTGCTGTGATAGCAAGAGAAATTTTGTTGTTGTTGTTGTTGTTTTGAGAGGGTCTTTCTTTGTAGTCCCAGCTGTCCTGGAGTTTGATATATAGACAGGGCTGGTCTCAAACTCACAGAGATCCTCCTACCTCTGATTCCAGAGTTATCCTGGGATTAAAGGCATGCACCACTCTGCCCCTCCATTTTTTTTTGTTTTGTTTTGTTTTTTAAAACAGAGATCACTTTGCCTGAGGAAGAGCCAGAGGTCTTTTAAAGATCTGCGTTCAACTTGGCTTCCATGGGTGGAGTAGGGGAGATGAAGAACTATGATTTGTTTGGGACACTACTAGTTCAGCTTCAAAGTAGCCAGAGTTGCAGGTCTGTAAGCAGAGTCTGGCTTTAGAGGAAGAATGACTGAATCACCAGCTGCCTAAATAAGACCCACTTTGGGGAGGGGGGTGAGGCTGGGGCTGAGGTAGGGGAAGTGGTTGGTAGCTTACTTAGGTCTACATCTCCAGTGTGCAGACACAGCACTCTGTTTCACATGTGGGCACAGAATGACCAGTGCACCCATCTCCTTTTTAAAGCAGAAGTCTAAAAAGGCACACTCCTGTCCTCTGAGGTTTGCCTTTGGGCCATTGAAGATTTGTGGAGTGTACACAGTGTATGACCCACAAATCAGGGAGATGTTCAGCCTTGGGTGTGGTCATCAGGATGGTCAGTGGGGGCAGAGATGTAAACCAGGAGGAAGCTATGGGGGGCGGGAAGGGGGCAGGCTCCTGACTCAGTGTCTATGACCAGCTGGGTCTATGAAAGCCACTGTAGTGTGAATCTTGTGTGTGAATCTTGTATGCATGTCTTTTCTCAATTTTTTTTTTTTTTTGGTTTTTCGAGACAGGGTTTCTCTGTGTAGCCCTGGCCATCCTGGAACTCACTCTGTAGACCAGGCTGGTCTCGAACTCAGAAATCCGCCTGTCTCTGCCTCCCAAGTGCTGGGATTAAAGGCGTGCGCCACCACCGCCTGGCTGATTTTTCTCAATATTACCAACCCTTCTTACTGAAGAGCAACCTAGCCAAGCATGTGTTTATAAAAAAAAAGAGCCCTCTAAGAGCCCAGGGTCTTTTGGTTGGATTTAAGATGCTTGTAATGGAAATCTATTGGTTGATGAAAATCAGCACTCATCCTTGAACAACTTGACATAGCTACAATAAATAGCTATAAGAAACCCCTTAGCTGTCCCGGGGCAGCACTGAAGGGTCTGATCTGGAAGCCTTGGAAGCCTTCTGCAAGGCTGCCTTAGCAATGTGCAGGAAAACAACAGTCATGATTAACAGGGACTAACGATGCTGACCTGAAACTATTCTGTCTGTCCTTTTAACTCAGAAAACCCCATCTGAAGCCATTGCTTGTTATTTATGTTTTTGGGGGTACGGGTGGGGGAGGGGGATTCTAGAAGACAGGAGAGAGAATGCCCAGAGGGAAATAAAAAAAATTTCAATCATATAATTAAGGCCTAAGAAGTCCATGCAAGAAAATCTCTCCATGGTAGAACCTGCTCACACCCAACATGCTAGAGTTCTGCCTGAAGGTGGGAGCAGAGAGGCTTGCCACTGAGAGGTGTGTGCAAAGGATGTCTTCTGTCCTCACATGCAGAATGTGGCTGGGGACAGCCGGCTCACCTCCGTGTCCTGATGGTTGATCTCACTGAGGCTGGATTGCTGCAGCAGGACTATGAGGAGCCTGTTCGGAAGAAGAGAGTGGATCAACGGCGTGGACAGCCATGAGTGCTTAGAGTGGGTATTAAAGCACAGCTCCTGGGATGGAGTTGGAGGCCTCTGAATAAAACGAGGCTTTTCCCATCTCTCCAAGAAAAGGAGCATGGGAAAAGAGAGGACCTCGCCTGCCTTCTCTAGCTTCTCACCGTCTTAGGGCTTCTGGAGAGTGAGGCAAGGCAGGATAGTGAGCCTTTAGCCTCCCTCTCCGTCACCCACATCGTAGCCAAAGTCATGCGCTGTCTGGCTTTCATTCCTTTTGCATAAGTGCAGGCAGTGCTTGCATGTACACCTCCACACACTGGTAAAGCAGGGACCCCTGAGCAGGCGATGACAGGATTTAGCGAGCAACAACAGTCAGTCAGTGATTCTCAAGTTCAGTTTCACTGCCCTGAACTTGGTTGTCTGAGGTCCACGTTCCCTCCATGAGATAGAGGCAGTTGGTGGCACTGGTTTGAGGGCCGGGCTCTGGAGCCAGACTGTCTGGGTTCTCATGTCAGTTCTGCCAAACTCCGAGCTCTGAGCCAAGTTGCTTACCGTCTTTCTGCCTAAGCGTCCTGTATTTTAAGGGTAATAAGTGCTGGTCTCATGGCTCAGTGAGGGGATTGATTGAGATAATGTGCCCAAAGCATGTAGAATTATGTCCGAAAGACAAAGGTGGTATTTCTAGAAACATTAATCTTAAATTTTTGAGCCCTGGGCCCCATCTCTGAAGCACCAGGGAGATTTTAAAAATCACAAACAGCTAGACTGTACTGAGTGGGTCTTGGAAAAGCCGCGTCGGTACAGTTGAAAAGCAGCTTTGCAGGCCAATCTGGTAAATAGCGCTGTTCGGAAAGCATTGAGAAGGCACTAGTGATTGGTCAGTGAACTCCGGTGATGCAGGCTGAGAACGTGCAGGCAAAGAGGCTCAAATGATGTTTATAAGAATTGTTTGAAAAAGAAAGCTGTTTAGTTTTATTCTCCATTCCACTTTTCTTCTCTCTGTGTATGTCCTATGTGTTCATGTGTTCCTATGTATGTACATACTTATGTCCATGCATGTGTGTGTGCATATGTGTGTGTGTGTGTATGTGTGGGGTGTGTGTATGGGTACATGTGTATGTGTGGTATGTGTGTGTGTGTATTTGTACATGTGTGTGTATGTGTGGGGCATGTGTATGTGTACATGTGTAAATGTGTGTATGTGGGTGCATGTGTGGTATGTGTGTGTGCATGTGTGTATACGTGCCTGTGTGTGTGCATGTGTGGTATATGTATGTGCATGTGTGTGTTTGTGTGTATGTATGTATATGTGCCTGTGTATGAGTATGTATCATGTGTACATGTGTGTATGTATGTGTGCATGGGTAGTATGTATGTATGTGTGTGGTGTATATGTGTGTATGTATATGTATGGAGTATGTACGTGTGTGTATATTTGTGTGCATGTGTGTGTGTGCCTCTCTGTGTATGTGTGTATATGTAGGACAGGGGTGGATATCGGGTGTCTCCCTTAGTTGCTGTTCATCTTTTTTTTTTTTTTTTTTGACAAGGTCTCTCACTGAGTCCTGAGCTCACTGATTGTCCAGGCTAGCCTTGTCAGTGATTCCCAGAGTTTCCCTTGTCCCCGCCTCCTCATCCCTAATGCTGGGTTGTAGATTTGAGTCACCATGATTTTTCGTGCATCCTAGGATCCACACACAGGTCTCTGTGCTTGACGAAAGCTATCTTTTCAGTCCTTCCCTCCAGTTTTCACTCGCCTCAGCTTAGATGACATCTCAAACCCTAAGCACTAAATTACAACCAGCAACAGAGGAAAAGAATGCTGGACCACTCATACTGCCTTCATAATAGACACAGTGCAAGGAGAGCTTGAATAGGGATGAGATCATCCTTATTTGCTATCGATGTGAAATGGCTCTCGAAGCCTAGGTTGGAATCTAGCTTTTCCACTGTCTTTGGGGGAGCTAAGCTGCTGCTGGAGCTTCCTTCTTGTCTCCTTGCTGAGTGACCTCCCTATGTAGAACAGCAGTAGAGCAAAGGGTCCAATGGCTGTAGCAGGCTGAGAATTCCTTGCGCAGAGATTTGTAGGAATGGGCTAAGACTGTGAACAGAGCATCTCTTTTATGTTTTCTGAATTCCAGACTCAATCCTTTATCTGATAGGAAGTCATTATAAAAATAATTGAATTGAGGTGACTGACACTTTCCATTTCTGTAATTGTCTCACCTCTCGGTATATTTTCCATCTTGGTTGCTTTATGGGTGGGAATGGGACTGAGTTGGTGACTGGTTCCTCTCTGTGTCTCTCTCCAGTGGACACTTTTAATCTCTAGGGTCCCTTCGGTCTGCAGTGGGTGTGGA
Organism: Montemys delectorum; assembly: GCA_019843815.1. Classification (NCBI taxonomy): domain Eukaryota; kingdom Metazoa; phylum Chordata; class Mammalia; order Rodentia; family Muridae; genus Montemys; species Montemys delectorum. The sequence goes on along the minus strand of JADRCD010141175.1, from coordinate 7,806 downwards.
AGTGGGAGGAGAGTCAAGACATGAACTAAGGCAGTGCTTCACAACCTTCCTAATGCTGTGACCCTTTAATACAGTTCCTCATGTTGTGGTGACCCCCTAACCATAAAATTACTTTGTTGTTCTTCCTAACTGTAAATTTGCTATTGTTATGAATCATAAATGTAAAATATCTGAGATGAGATCCCAACGGGGTCTTGGCCCACGGGGTTGAGAACTGCTGAGCTAGGGCAGTGTTCTCTCTCAGCTAGCCCCAAGTTGAATGGCTCCTCTGTGCTCAGACAGGCTTTCCTTGTGGATCCAGTGGAGAGAAATGGCTTCCAGGAAAGTGAGGCTCAGGGAAGATTGGGATGGTGGTAAACAGAGAAAGAGCCCGTGTCACAACCAGGGTGGGTCCCCAAGGCTATGGGATGAATCCCTTTCATCACGGGTTTCTCACATTCCTTCTCTCTGCAGTCCCTGGCTCTGGGGTTGACCTTCGAGGATGACATCAACCAAGTCTCCACACCTACGATTGGTTGTTTAGTTACTGGGGGCACCTCAGGAGGAGGGGCACATCAGATTAGCTTCTGGCAATGATTCCTGGTCTCCTTTAGATTAAGGGGTGGGAAAAAATTTCTGTTCTTTTGGAGAACTTAAGTGTTTTGTTTTGTTTTGTTTTGTTTTTTGTTTTTGTATCTCGCTGTGTACCCGCCAGCTGGCTTTGAACTCCTAGGTAGCATAAGCTAGCATCAGAGCTGTGCTTCTTCTCCCTAAGCTTAGGACAACAGGCATGGACCACTGTGCTAGGTGAACAGAGAGCACCACCATCTCTCGCCAGTTTCACTGGATTTTCCTTGGTTGTTACCTTTTAGAACCCCCTGACTTCTCTGTCTGATGGGCCAACCTATGCTCTTTAACTACTTAATTTTGAAATCTTCAAGACTCATTGGTCTTCAAAACTGAACACAGTTATCCAGATGAAGAGTGTTCTCTCTCTCTCCCTCCCCCCCTCTCTCCCTCCCTCCCTCCCTTCCTCCTCCTTCCCTCCCTCCCTCTCCCTCTGTCTGTCTCCCTATCTGCCAATGATTCCTTGTCCCCTTTAGAATAAGGGGTGGTGAATTTTTTCTGCTCTTTTGGAGAATGTAAGTTTTTTGGTTGTTGTTTGTTTTGGATGTTTTTGTTGTTGTTTGTTTTGGATGTTTTTGTTGTTTGTTTGTTTTTTAGTATCTTGCCATATACCTTTGGCTGGCTTTGAACTTGTAGGTACTATAGGTTGGCATCTCTTTCTCTCCTCCCTGAAACTCACCACACTGCTGGCTAAAGCTACCACATAACATTCCTGTGATTCAGCCTGAACTAGAAACTAGATATTCTCTGTGAAGCCTGCTGACCGCTTGCTGTTCTGTGGTGTGGAGGTCATCTGGCTTGGTCTCTGTCTGCCTCCACTCTGGAACACTTGCTGGCCTCAACCTCGTTCTCCTAGAGTTCCAGCATGATGCTACGGTGGCCAGAAACATTTCTTCTGCCATCCCCACTGGATCAAACTGCCCTCAGATCTCAGAGCAGCCACTCCAGGCCACTACATTCCGGGTACCAGGACAACACACAAGAATCCTCAGCCTTCCCTCACCCAGGGCTACGACTGAATAATGAGGGACAGAGGACTGCTGTTAGAATCCATACTTCATACCAACTTCCAGGGGCCTTGGACAAGGTGTAACATTCTCTGGGCCTCATATGTACACTGCATCCTGCCCTTAGCCTACAGAGAGATTCAGGTTCTCTGGTTTGCATCTCCATATGTACAATGAAGAACAAACCTTCTAATTCCTCAAGATTTCCTACTATTTTAAGTGAGTCAATGCTTATGAGGCTCACTCTTCTGTGCCTACCCCTAACTTTTCTATATCGGCTCACTTAAAAACAATAAAACCTTGCTGGGTCCTGTCTTTTTTGGATTTTCTCTGATCACCCTCAGGTGATTCAGGTGGCAGCAGGAATCAGCTAAAGATATCAGAGGAGTAGCTTACTGACCCTGCAGGCTCCCAGCCCTGCAGCTCAGTGATGGCCATGAATGGAGATGTTTGCACAAGCCAGCCATCTCCCCTTCCTGTCCCTAATGCCATCTGGATGCAAGAGTGTGCTATAATGGAATATCCACATCAGGTTACAGCATTAGTAACTTATAGGATCCCAAGATAGGGAGCCAGGAAACCCTTTGGCTGTAGTCAAGAGTGATGAAAAGATGCAGAAATGCTGGCGATGTGGCGGCAGGGGAGAGGAGGATGAAAAAGAAAAGAAAAGAAAAGAAAAGGAAAGGAAAGAAAATCTGCCTGTTACCATGGAGACCATGAGCCTGGTGGATTATTCCAGAGAAATCATTTCTTGCCTTTCAATGCTAGGGCCTACAGGGCTGTACAAACACAGCTCTGTATCTTTGGGACTTTGTCCTAAGGATCCTGTCCCCTCTTTTACCCAGCCAAGGGAACAAGAAAAAGCTCAAGGGCACTGAAAGAGAAGAAAAACAAAAAACAAAAAGCAAAAAAACTTGGGCCTGTTGAAAAGCTGAGAGCTCAGAGCAGGCACTCAGCTCCTTTGCGTTCATCAGGCTAATGTATAAATCATGTATCCCTTTGTCTGCTCCAATCCCCACTGTCCTGGCCCTTCGCTGAGGATGTGAATCTAAGCCAATCAGAGAACCTGAATCTCTCTGTAGGCTAAAGGCAGAATGTAAGCGTCCCCCTGGACTGCTTAAAAGCAGCTTCAGTGTGAGGCTTTCCTGTTAATGGCTCCAGTGAGTGTCCCATGGGAGGAGCTTGCTGCTTGGAAACCTAAGGGTCAGCAGATTTTTAAGCCAGTGTAAACAGCTTTTCACAAGGTCTCTGGGTGGGTGACTGTTCATACTGCTTACTGATATGAAGAAAATACAGATGGACCTGCACACACAAGTTGCAAAGGGAGTTTCTGGTGGAACTGAATAGCCTGAGTTCAATTATGCAGTCCAAAAGCAGTCTGTTTCCTTGAGTTTGCACAAAGGGGAGTGAATGTTCCTATCCCAGTATCCTTTGCAGTGAATGGGTATTGCATGCTGCTACAGGGCTGTGTGTATAAATAGCTGTGTGTTTGTATACGTCCTCTGCAGACCTGTGTGTGTCAAGGTGGGAACTGGTGGGGTGGCAATAAGGGGATCCTATTCTTTAATGCCAGCATGTGATATTCATGTCTGTCTACAATCACATTCAGCCTTAATGCGTTCTGAACACAATGTACTAGGTACCATGGTCAGTACTATGGCTAATATATTTTCCTCTAATTCTGCCTCTCTTTACTTTCTAGAGAAGAAACTTATCTGCCTTGACATATTAACTTGTCCAAGACAAAGGGATTGGTCAGATGAGGCCAGATTCAAGTTTAGCCTGACTCCCAGCCACTCTTGACCTCAACTCAACAAGGATCTTAGGTGGCATTTGGTTACATAAATAAAAACGAAGTGAGTGGAGAGATTAGCCAGAGAAAACAGGGGCAGAAGATGGGAAGAAAAGATCTACAGTAGTGTGTGTGTTATAGGCAGGTTTCAAACGAAGGCTTGAACTTTCTAAGGACAGAAAGTGAGGCACAGGATCATAAACCACAGAGTTCCTATAATACAAATTCCAGCTGTTTTCTCTGGAGTGGAGCCAACCTTCCCTTAGCAAAACTTTTTCCTGTGGTTTCTTATATAGGATTTTTGAAGATGTTGTAATGAATAAAATATGATCTGATTGTGAGCCAGTAAATTTTGTAAGGCTGTTTTTCATAAGGCCTGGCAACACAGGCCGAAGGCTTGCTGATAAAATATGATCATCACAATAAACTCTGCAAGGCCCACAATGGTGGCTCTCAGGAGGTTAGCAGACCCATCAGGCGGGCTTTCCTCATGCATGCCAGTCTGTTAGCTTCCAATTGTCACAGTTCCTCATCTGTGAAGTGAGGATACAAGAATGACTTTGTATAGGAGAGTGGTGCATTAAATGGATCAGAACTGAGAATGATCTATGAGTTTTGCTCAGAGCTTGCTTATAACAATATCACCCTCCTCATCAACATGATCTTCATCTTCTTCATCACGGCTATTATTTGCTGTTAATTTAATTCAGACCTAAGCACTCGCTATGCCTGTCTAAGATTGTTTCTACGTATAGCCTGGTGAGAAGGCTCGATGGGTAGAGATGCTTCCTTCCAAGTCAGATGACCTAAGTTTGATCCTGAGAACTCACATGGATGAAGGAGGGAACTTCTGAAAGTTCCCACCTGTGAGCTACACACATGTGACTCATGTGTGACTCACCATGTGAGCTACAGTGTGGACACACATAAAGACATGTGCAAAATAAATAAATGAATGCTTTATTTTAAAGGTCGTGTCCATTTAAGAAACTAGGCTCACCTGCCTTAATGGAAGAGACTGCTTCTCCAAGGTAGTTGCAATGTTGGAAGATGCCTACAAAGCCAGACAAGGTCTGCTTTCTCAAAAAGCAATGCTAAGTGTATGCTGATGCTCAAAAGGGGGCTGCAGCCCAACTCTGTGATTTGGTTAGTTTCTGCTTCAAACACTTAATGCAGATGTAACTCTGCTATGAAATTTCTCAGTAAAATAACCACTAAGTATCTCATTTTTATCGATTTACACTCAGGAGGAAGCCTTTAGGAAAAGCTGCTTTCTAGGGTGTCTGCAGGCAATTCAGCTACTTTATTTGCTGTCTACGGGTTGGTAAGGGTTTGACCCAATCCATTTTGAAGAAGACTCACTAACACAAAATATTACTTTCAAAATACTTAATCATAGCTTTTGGATTTCATTAGTTGAATAGCATTGTAAAGCAGGATTTTATCATTCAGAATCAACCATCCATTTGCAAAAAGAAACTGTATCTTTAGCTCATAAAAGAAGCAGGTTTATTTTTCTGGACTAAACTCATCAGAGGATGTTGGCCGGGTCATCAGGTATCCAGAGAAGAAGCCTCAACTCTTTGCTTTCAAAGTTCTACCTATGTGGGATAGATCCTAGAATCTTTAGAGATATTGTTGTCTACTAAGTTCATGGAGCTGGGCAGCGGTGGTACACACCTTTCATCCTAGCACTGTGTGTGTGTATGTGTGTGTGTGTGTGTATGTGTGTGTGTGTGTGTGTGTGTGTGTATGGTAATCAGGTGAATCTCTGAGTTGGAGGTAAGCCTGGTCTATTGAGTGAGTTCTATGACAGCCAGAGCTATACAGAGAAAAGCTGTCTTCAAAAAACCAAAACCAAAACCAACCAACCAACCAACCAAAAAAGTCCATGGAAGAGGACATACACTTGAATGGGTTTTCAGCTAATTATTTCAAAGGTTGCATCTAGCTGACTCAGCTGATCTTGAATGTAATTTTGATTGAGAAGATTTAGTTGACACTGCAGGTATAGATGGCAGAGGGAACTTTTCATCTAAATCTGAGTTCCCAGTTCATGGATCAGAATCACCAGAGAGGCAGAGAGATTGCCCTCCCAGGACTGTATTTCTTGAGGTTCATTCTATTCAAGTGCCAATGACTAGTCCTTTTTTAATGAAAGAAGAGCAGACATGATCGCTGACTTTTGCCTGAGGTTTTGCAAGAATGGGCAAGGCATCTCTTTGCCCGTCACCAGGTTAAGTGAGGGACATTCTGTGATCTTTCAGGATGCCAGCATTACAAGAGGAGAGGTGACTGGGTCCCTGAATCACCATGTGGAGGGGAGCCAGCCACCACCTAGCAACACTGACCTTTGAACTGTGAAGTAAAATTTGAGTGTGAAGTACTCAAACTTTGGGTTTTATTTACTGCAATAACTATAATTACTGCAACTTAAGTGGGCATTTATCTTTCAGAATACGTAGCTTTTAAAATTAGTCAAGAGGCAGATAAAGTCACTTAAGTTCAGTAATCAGGGCAGAATAATTCTCACAGGGAATGTTTTTAAAACTTATTATCTCAAGATCACTCCTGCAGAAACAATATACTTTTATGACTAAACGTTTCTACAAACTGTCTAAAATAAAGCCCTTTCCTTCTCTTCCCTTCCCTTCCCTTCCCTTCTTTTCCCTTCCCTTCCCTTCCCTTCCCTTCCCTTCCCTTCCCTTCCCTTTCCTTTCCCTCTCCTTTCCCTTCCTTCTTCCTTCCCCTCCCCTTTCCTTTTCTGAAAACAGACCATTTGCTTACCTATGATGTTTACTGATAGTTAATGGTCTGGGCTTGCTCAAGGCTTTGAGTAAATTCTGTTATTTCTGGATGTGGTCCAAGATAACAAGCGGCAAGCCTCAGGGGTAGACCTGGAATTTCCCATGCCTTTTACTTTCTATAAAAATGACTGAAGAAATCCTGTTATTTCCCCACCACATCCCTGCACCCCACCTAGAGGATGGTTTAACCCCTTCAGCTCCACAGAGCTTCAGGTCTTCATTCTGGCCCTGGCTGCTGAGGATGAGGCATACAATATATCCCCCAGTGCTGCCAGTCAGGGCCTGGGACTGGGAGATGCTGAACTACTATTAAAGGCATGCTGTATGCAACAGAGTATGAAGGAAGAGCCAAGCAGCAACATTGCTATTTGTAGTTGGAAATGTCACCAGCTGTTATAGGAGCTTTCAAAATGATGGAGACAGAGGCCAATTTGACCAGTGAGGAATGAGGAACTCAGTTGGACTAGGAGACATTTTTCCCCTTGGTTTCTCCATTATCTTACCAAATTGTGACCTCCTCAAGCATTGATTTTCCTTAAATCTCTTCACATGGGCTCTGTGCACTTACCCTCCTGGTTTTGCCTCTAACACCTTGGACTTCCACTTCAGGCTCCTGTGCCTCTTCAACTCCTAGACTCTGGCTGTACACTCCATTTGGACAATAACCTTACTGACATGTCACGGCAGTTTTAGCTTGTTTGGTTTTCTTCAAAACACTTGTCATTATTGGAAAGTATCTTGTTCCTTTGTTTATTAGTGAGTCACTTGATCCCTTTGGCAGTGTCGGCTCTGGGACATCAGTGACTGTCTTGGTGACTGTGGCGTGGTTAGGGTCTAAAACTCTTCCTGGTTCACAATAAAGGTCCAGTAATAGTTAATTGAGTTGATAATTGCCTATGACTACTAGAATGAATGAATGAATGAATGAATGAATGAATTTATGAATTCCAGTGATGAAAACTAGCCTTTCTCCTTAATTAAAAGGCTATGAAGAAAGGTGTTTCATTGAAGTAGGAGGGAAGTAAGATTGGAGTTTAAATGTTTAGAACATTTAGTGTGGTCCTATCTGCAAAGAATAGGTACATCTCATTTTTATCAGTCACAGAGGGGTGGATTCCATGCCCTTCTCCTGCACGGCCTTTTCCAACTGGTGTGCTATGAACTGCTTACCTCACATCTGGCTCTGCAGTGGCAGCGTGCAGTGGCAGGCGGCCATTTTTATCTGGGATGTTGTGCTTGGCACCATTTCTGAGCAGACTCACACAGCCTTCAAGCCAGCCCTGAAAGGCAGTAGCAATAGCATCATTATATAGCACAGCCGTACCTAACACAGGTCAACATGCTTGCTATAGGTCTTTTTCACTTCATTTTGCTTGCTTGCTTGCCTCCTTCCTTCCTTCCTTTCTTTCTTTCTTTCTTTCTTTCTTTCTTTCTTTCTTTCTTTCTTTCTTCTTCCCTCCTTCCTTCTGTCTGTCCTTTCTTTCTTTCCTTCCCTCCATCCCTTCCTTCCTCCCTCCTTTTCTTCTTTCATTTCTTTCTTTCTTTCATTTCTTTCTTTCTTTCTTTCTTTCTTTCTTTCTTTCTTTCTTTCTTT
>JADRCD010141173.1:0-11506 GCA_019843815.1 Montemys delectorum | reverse complement strand
GGGGGGGGGGGCTGTTTCCTAATTGGTCCAGTTCAGAAGGCATCTTTTTGCTTTTCTTTTTCTTTTTAAATAAAAATACATCTTTATATATATAAAAACTCCACCAGCTTTTTATTATAAAAACTCATAAAAGAATCCTCTGCATTAAGAGGCTGCATTTGCAAGGCGAAAGACTAAAAGGCTATGTTTCCTGTTCTCTTAGTCTGCAGCACATCTGTCACACTGCTTCTGGCTTTTAGAATCTCCATTGAGGAGCCAGGTGTAATTCTAATTACTCCACCTTCCTATGTGACTTGGTCTTTTTCCCTTTCAGCTTTTAATATTCTTCCTTTGTCTTGTATGTTCGGTGTTTTCATTATTATATGGTGAGGAGACTTTCCTTTTTGGTCCAGTATATTTGGTGTTTTGGACACTTCTTGTAACTTCATAGACATCTCCCTCTTTAGGCTAGGAAAATTTTCTTTGATTTTTTTTTTTAAAAGACATTTTCTGGCCTTTTGATCTGGGTTTCTTCTCCTTTTAAACATCATTTAGGTTTGGTCTTTTCATAGTGTTCCAAATTTTGTTTTATGTCAGAAGTTTTTTGGATTTAACATTTTCTTTATCATATCTTCAAGGTCTAAGATTCTCTCTTCTGTCTCTTGTATTCTGTTAGTGATGGTTGCTGCTATAGCTCTTGTTCAAATTCCTAAATTTTTCATTTCCAGAACTATATCAGTTTGGGATTTCTTTATTGATTCTATTTCCATTTTTCAGGTCTTGAACAGTTTATTTGTTTTTTTCAAATCATTGTGTTTTCTTGAATTTCTTTAAGAGATTTACTAATTTCCTCTTTAAGGACCTCTACTGTCTTCATCTAGTAAGTTTAAGGTTTTTTTTGTATGTTGGAATATTCAAAACCTTCTATATTAGGGTTGCTGGGCTCTAGTGGAGACATGTTGCCCTGGCTGTTCATTATGTTTCTATGCTGGCTTCCGGGCATCTGAGTTTGAGATTATCATAGGTCTAGGTGCTCTTGTGGATTTGTCTTCATTGTGTGAAAGTTTTGTTCCTTGGTTTCTGTTTCCTCTCTGGATTTTTGGAGAGCATGACAGCTGTGTGTTGCTTCTTTTCCTGACCTACTCAGCTGCTGTGTTCACAGAGAATGCCTGCTGGTGCTGGAGGCTGGGATACTGGGATGGGTTGGAAGATGAAAGGTTGGAGAAGGTCTTTGTAATCCACTGGGGATGGGATCAGAGAGGAAATGGAGACCGCAGCAGAATTCCTGCTATAGAGCTGGGACCAAGACTGGGCAGATAGGATCTCAGGAACATTAGAGGCAGTGGGGGGTCTGCCTTCAGCCTGTTTGTTGGCTCTTGGGTTAGCAAGGGTGCCTGTTGGGGTTTGGGGGTTTGGTGGGAGGATGTTAGAAGGAGAAGGACTGTGAGATGTTCAGGATATGGGAGTGGGCAGGGGCTGCCAAGGGCATTCTACTGCAGCGCTAGCAATGAGACTGAGGGATTGGGGCTGAGAAACAAGCACACACACACACACACACACACACACGCACACACACACAGGGACGGGAAGAAGGTCTATAGAAAGTCTACCTGGTTTTCTGGTTTGTGTGCTAGGGAAGAAGCTTGAGAATTGGGTCTGGGGAAACAAAGAGAAGAGCAGGAAGGTCTGAGAGCAGCCTATCTGATTTTCTCATAAGGACTGATTTTAAGAGCCATAAGGACAAGGAAATTTGATGTGAGACTTTGTCTCCTTGGCATTCCAGAAGCTACACCCATAAAGTCTTACAAATGCAGCTCCCTAAACATAAGATGACCCAGGATAATAATGGACACACTAACATAGACTGGTAAAGGCCCAGGAGGCTTCTACTCTACACTAAGAACCATAGGCAACTTGGGAGTGCCGAAGGCAGGAGAAAGAGCCTTCCTCTAGGGAGTCTGATACTCAGAGGAGATGGTTCCCACTGCATTTGCTATTCTTACTCCCATGATCCCCTACCCTTTTCTGGGCAAGAATGTTGCTGGGAATCGAACTCGGAATCTATGGAAGAGCAATCAGTGCTCTTAACCACTAAGCCACCACTTCAGCCCTGAGGGATTTTTTTTTTTCAATTCCCTAAATTCCAAGGTTTGAGACAAAGTTACCTTCTCCCCCTGGGTCCAGTAATGTTGTAAGTTACTTCAGCTCCTGTGTCCTTAGAAGAGGAGATCCAGAATTTCTTGAGTCATCTTCCTTCATGGGACATGAAGCTATCTATCCTAAAGATAGCTTTCTACCATGTTATGATTGCATTAGGACTAGGCAGTCCATGCTGTTCCTTGTTTATAATTATTAAGACTGTGGCCACACCATTTCATTTGTTGAGAAAAGAGACTCCTTCCTATATTATGTCAGCCAAAACTTCCATCTGCTCTTTGCCACCCAGGGTTGGTGCCCTAGTGTACATATTTTATAAAGTTACTGGCTCTTGATCTAACAGGGTAATAACTTTAACAGACTAATTCCTTAAGTTTGGGACCTTGGGTTATATAAAACTAAATGAGTTCCCTGATGCTATCAGTCCTATAAATCCAACATTCTGTTGTATTTACATAAAATGAAGGTTCATTAAATTTTATCTTCCTTCTACTCTATCCCCAAAATAGTATTATAAATTTTCTTCTCCTGGAGTTCTTAATGATTCAGAATGTACTCTTTCAGGAGAAAGACTGACAGCTCTCTGAAATATAGGCACACTTTTCTTAACTACATAGTCTTTTCATAAAATGCCTTGTTGCTACTTTTTGTGAGTTTCTCTTAAATCTCTACATGTAAAACAATAAATATTAAACACCGACACAACAACAGATACATCTACATGCTAGGGATGAGTCTTGCTCGGGGAGATACTCACAAGCAAGTAAAAGACTACTGAAGAAAACAGGCTTCTTGAATTTCAAGTCCAAATCAATAATAACTGGAGACTTGATCCTTGTATGAGTGAAATATGAGAACTGGACACTGTCTAGCATGGTAGTGTCTGGGGGAAGTAATCAATGAAAAGCTATCTGTCAACCATGTACCTGATGTTAAGTTCAATAGTAGTAATTATGGGACATGGGAGTGGATGATGGACAGATGTGCAAATAGAGAATATACTAAGGGTCTCGCTGAGGATAATGTGTATGTCACAGATGCCCTTTGAGAGGTCATATGATTTAGAAAATGCCCCTACATTCACTCGTTTGTGAGAGAGATGTTCTTATGAGAATACACAAAAAAATTTCAGACTATCTATAAACTACGTTATGGTCTAAAAGTTTCCGGGCACTACAAAGTCCCATGAGATGGCTCCACAAAAGTTACTAGAACTCTAAATTCTTTTAAGAAGTCATTCCTGAAAAGTTTCAGTGTAGTGTTAAGGGGAGGAACCACTTATCTCTTTTTTAATTTGTTAATGTATCTGAATAGATTCATAGAAAACACACCAAATAGTAACCATCAGATTACTGAGTCTGCTCACAGTAACTGGAGAAGCGGGGCGTTTGATGGTCCTGAGGTCATGCTGGTGCTAATATTGACATGCAGGATTTGGAACCAAAACACATGATTCAGTTCAGATGATTTCCTTTTATAAAGCAATAAAGAGAGACTGTTTTGTCAGCATCCCTCCCCTGTTCCGCCTAAGGACCATCACTGAGTCTTTCAACTTCCTGTCTTTCCAGCCCCAAGTCCAACCTGTCCTCTGAAGAGCCTACTAACTGTTCTATTCATGAACTTTCCATTGACATTTATTTTCCTGTTTTGCACATTTAGATAATTTATAATCTCATAAATCTCTCAGGTTGGTACCATATGAGCCCAGTTAAAGGGATTACGTTGGATGCTAACATCCTTGGTAAGTGATGAAGGATTTTAAACCTGTATGTACTCTTTAGTCAAAGCCCACTGGCATTTGGTTATACTCCCAGGTCTTCATCCAAGTGGGTGTTCAAGAACACCTAGAACCCTTGGTGATGACCTTCCCACGTTTCCCTTGGCCTCCTCTGCAGCCTTCAGGATGCCTTGAATTTCTGTTCCTTTACCCCAAATACCTCCAGTTTGGGACAAGTTTGTCAATCTTCTTCCTGTAACCCCTGCTCAGTTCTTACATATCACTTGAAATACAACTTCCTCTGCTCCTTCCTGTGTATTTCCTCTGATGTATTTCCCAGGTCCTTCGCACTTGCCCTACCAAAGCATAACACTACACTTGCATGGTTCTTAGTACTGGATTAGATTTCTGTTTAATTATTAGATGCTAAGTTTCTTGAGTGTGGCCATTCCGCCATTTCATCATCTTCTCCATTTTTTTTTTTTTTTTTTAGAATGAATGTATAGATGGATGGATATCAGTCTCTCAGCTACTTACATATCCTCTGATTATATTTGGATTCCCCAAATAGTAAAGAATTCAATTGAGATTTAGAAAATCCACAGGTATTTAGTTTATTCTGCAGCATTTGGAAGGGTCCATGTCACAATAGAAAAGGAAATGGGGGATAGGAAGCAAAGATGGTAGGATGAAGGCAGGGAGAGAGAAGGGAACTGAAGAAACCAGGAGACAGTTTATCTATGTTCCAGAAGATGCATTTTCTCAAAATGTGCTGGGTAAAATGAATCGTTACTAAGGTAAGAGAAGCTGCGGAAAATCCAGGAGCGTTTGACAGATTCTTACGGTGTGACGAGTCCCACTGGAGCCCAGGTGTCTCCTTGTTTGCCTGCCCTTCGATGTGTGAGAAAGCATTGGAGACACACACATTTGGACAGACACACACCTGCACAAGCTTGTCAAATTGCAAGGAACCACACAGCTGAGGCAGTGTGCACAGATCCCTCAACTACTAAGCCTTGTTGTTTAGTGAGACGAAACACGACTGCTTCTGACTTACAAATCCGGGATTTCGCAAACCAGCTTTCCGTTAGAGGACTCCTGGTGACTCATGAAAAGGTGTCATAAATGAACGGACGAATCCGAGAAGGTGGAAAAGATAAAACAGACGTGGGGACCGAGGTGGAACACAAGAGCCACTTTGCTTCTCCCCAAATCCCTGCACAAAACAAGCAGAGGGGATAGGATCCCCTCAGAGTTCCACTTGGCCGAGAGCTCTCAGGTCCTTAGGATGCTAGGGCGGTGAACCCTGTGGTAAGGGTACTTGGTTCTGAAGTGAAAAGAATCGGAGCTTGGCTGGGCAGCTTTCATTTCCCCTGTCACAGGTGGAGCAGCTTTGTAGGTGCTGATTCTGGAACCCATCGCAGGTGCAGCTGCGCACGCACATGGCTGCCTCCTCAACGTACAAGAAAACAGGTCACTGAGACCCACCTAGCTGTAGGGAGTGAGCTGCTGGGTACAGTGCTGTGGGCTGCTGAGAGAAAGGCGATGGAGTGAACGGGAAATTAATTCATCCTTTGTTCTTTGGGCTTTTTATATCTTTCACCTGTAAGATGTTAGAAACGCCCGGCTTCCCACATGTCTGGCTTTGAAAGGGACAGACGCCTTGCCCACACCTAAGTCAATAGGACTCTGGATTTCTTTTCTGGCCATCAGTTTGTTTGTCTTTACGGAAGTGTGAACTTTGGGGCTTGGCTATCTAAGGCAAAGTGACAAAGACAATCGCCCAGTCAGTACTCCATGAAAGGCATCCCCCTCCCCCACCTGCCCCCCTTTTCTGAGTTTAGCAGCATGCTGCCAGCTTCCTAGAGGGAGAAGGGGTACCGAGCCCTACACAGGAGGACCCCCTGGCCTTACAACCTGGAAGATCGACCCCTTTATATTTTTGCTCCAGTGAGTAATTCCAGTACACAAAATGTAAGTGAAAGCCAGGATTCCAAACTGAACATGACATTAATGGTGAGTTTCCCAGTGAGTTTCCTTGTGGTGTAAGTAGTAAATTTGTTTTGTCTGTTTTCAATCCTGTTAGTCTCTGAACAGTTATGTCAGAGGCCAGATGCGCGACAGAGGAAAATGTGATCGGATTAGCGTCCCTTTCCCTTGCTCTAAGGTCTCTGGTCTCACTTTTGCTTCTGGATAGAGATTTTGGGTGCGATGAATCTTCCTTCACCATAAACGTAAACTGCAAAATAGAGGCTTCCCAAGGCCATCTACACATCGAAGACTCGCTGCAAGTTCCCAGCCCTGCTGCTCCATCCCTAGGTTCAGTGACATGTAAATGGATTCAGCGTTTCCTGAAGTCTGTTTTATGTTCATGGCTATGGCTTATTATAATAAAAGGACACAGACTAAAGTCAGACAAGGAAGGGCAAGGGGTCTGGTGCAGACCTCCCTCTGTTGACTTGACTTCAGTCTCCAGTCCCTCTAAAAGGGAGGTTGACAAAAACATTTCCAGCATGGCACTAGGTCTCCAGATAGCCAGAGACACGGTTATTTATTTGTTTGGTTATTTTGCTTTGTTTATTTGAGACAGGACTAATTTGTGTCGCCTGGGCTGTCCTGGAACTTTCTCTCTAGAACAGACTGGCCTCAAACTCAGAGATCCTCCTCCTCTGCCTCCTGAGTCCTGGGATTAAAGGCCTGCACCACTCACTGCCCATGGTTCAAGGGATCTGAGGCAGTGTCTTGTACATGGTCAGTAAGCACTCTATCACTAGGCTGTATCCACAACCAAAGAGTCTCAAGAGGCAATGCTTTTCAAGGATTTCGAGCTTACGTCCTTGGTGGCAGGTAGATCTTTAGGGGAGTCAACCCTTTGCTGTGCACATACATCATACTTAAAATTGAACGTATCTGGTTAACTGGCTGTTCCATTAGTTCAGATGTTCTGTGAGGTTTGTTTTTCTTTGCTTCTATTTATTTTCTTTATTTTCAGTTTCCCGGGCTCTGTGATGAAATAATTTTGTTCTCCAACTGTTCACTTTTGATAGTTTTGTTTTGTTTGTAACCAGCTGAAGCTTTCTTGAAATTGGAGATAATGAGGATTTGGGGTTTTGCTCTTGACCACCTTGTTATTAGGTAGTGTGGTTCCAAAGAGAAGCTTGAAGCCGAATCTCCAACAAATGCAAACCCTTGTGAGCAAGAAGGTAAGAATTCATGTTTAAAAAAAATACTAAGACTCTTTTTTTAACTCAATCACACCCTGGCTGTCTTTGTTCTCTAAGCTTTTTGCCAACCTTGAGCAAAAGGTGGAAGTGAGGATGTTCTGTTACCATGGTTCAGGTAAGCGGGGACAGGTAGCAGCATGTGGAACCTGAGTGTAATCCCACAATGCACTGCACCCTTCCTCAAGACTGCATGCTGCCTTTCTGCTCAAAACCTTTATTCAGTCCAGCAATGGCAGAGGTGCTGAGGTGCCAATCTTGAGCGTGTTCCACCAATGAAAAGCCATTTTTCATCCCAATTAAACCCTTTATTGGGGGTAAAGAAATTCAAGAGCAGTAGGTGGCATAGACTCAGGATTATCTTCCCAAGTTAACTAAACACAGAGCCCCGCTCCTGAGCTGCCCTGTATCCAGGGCACATTTTTGTGCTGAAATATGTCACAGTGTGCTTCAGACACCCAAAAGAGACCCTTTAAGAACATGCTGTCTCTTCTGTAAGCCCATTTCCAAAAGTCTGTCTGTTTTCTATTATAACCTGTCACTACATCTCATGAGTCCATGCTGAACCTCTCTGAATCCTGGAAAGGTAAGGGACATGCAGTCTTGCATCTCTGATGGGCACATTCTCCTTAGAGCATGTATGTACCCCACACGCATGCCTCCTCTGTTCCTCCAGGGGAATGTTTATAGAACAATCCTCCTTGACAACAAACCTTTATCTCTTAAGAAGAAATTTAGGAAAAAAAAAGAAAAAGAAAAAGAAGAAAAAAGAAAAGTTTAGAAGCAGGGCACCAGAGTGTGTACCTCAAGGCACACTCAAGAGATACACAGGTCCAAAAATACAGCTGGGCGGTAGTGGCGTACGCCTTTAATCCCAGCACTTGGGAGGCAGAGGCAGGCAGATTTCTGAGTTCGAGGCCAGCCTGGTCTACAGAGTGAGTTCCAGGACAGTCAGGGCTATAGAGAAACCCTGTCTCGGAAAAAAACAAAAAAAAACAAACAAACAAAAAACCCAAAAAACAAAAAACCCTTTTACTGTGATGGTATGGTATCATTGCCCTTTTCTCGGTGTGCATTGATGATACAAAAGCCACAGTGGCTAAAACTTCTGGCATCTTAACATTAGTCAAGGAACTATCACTGATGTCAAGAGTAGCCACGGCCATGTCCACAGTACCTAAGAAGATTTTTAAAAAATCTTCAACAAAGCAGTGTAACTTATTAGTTATATCAGCTTGATTCTTTTAAAAGCATTTTATTTTTATTTATGTTATCACGTGTGCAAACTTGCTCACATGTGTTCAGATGCTCCTGGAGGCCAGAAGAGGGCACTAGAACCCCAGGAGCTGAAATTATAGGTGGATGGGAGCTGCTTGGGAGTTCTAAAAACTGAACTCTGGTCCCCTGCAAGTGCAGCGAAGCTCTTAGCTGCCTTGCTGTTCTCTTGGGCCCTTACCTCCATTCGAGAGTAGCAATGCTGCAGATGTTTGGTGAGGCAATGAGGTGCTCCTGCTTTACACAAGAGCATGAAGGGCGTACGTGCCAGAGTGAGTGACCACTCTTGCATGGAATACCATTATTGCTTGAGGACACACATGGTGGTTGTTCAGATGTATGCTTATAACAGACATTTTCTGGAATGTACAAGATCAAAAAAAAAAAAAAAGGAAAGTCTGAACTCTGAAATAAAAAAAAAATTGAATTTCTGAAAACTCTTGTCCTCCCATATAAGCTTGAGATTGTATTGTCTTAATGATTTTTCTGACGTATGAAGTGGTCTCAGAGATAATATTAATATGCATTAATCTTTGATACTAGATCACTGAAGTGTGCACAGTTCAAGAATGAGACTAAAACAATAAACATAATATTTTAGCATTTGTTGTGAGAGATTAATACATTTTAGCCTAAAGGATAAAAATATCCAGGGTGTGATGAAGCATGATAATAATCCCCGCAGATGAGGAGGTGGAGACAGAAAGACTGTGTACAAAGTTATCCTTGGCCTCATATAGAGTTTAAGGCTAGTGTGGGCCTGTTTTGTAAAAACAGATCCTGTTTTGAAAAAAAAAAACCAAAAGAGTAAATTTTTTTACATATATAATTTAAAAGTCCTTATGTAATCAAACTTGAGAAATATCTCTGACTAAGGTTGGTATAGGTTTTCAAAACAGTGTACAGAGACTGGACCAATGAACCACTCTTGTTTTGGGGGGCTCATTTATGTGGTCATTTCTCCTTCTACAAGAAGCCCACCTGTCGGGAGACTGACTACAGAACACTAGGTGAGAAAACAGTTGCTCTGTTGATCTGGCATTAAAAGGAGTCTTGAAAGCCTGATGCCATGCCACTCTTCTTGCAAAGTGTTCTTCTGTGGAAAGTAATGCTACTTTTTATACAAATATTAATAAAACTTTTAATAAAGAAAGAAATATCTGTATTTTAAAGTTTAATTTATAGTATAGTAAATTCTGGCGTATCATCCCCTTTTGGGGGCCTAACTAAGCTTTAGACATGAACACATGTCCTGACAGACAAATCACCCCAGTTCTGAGTGGAATTGATAGTGGGCAATTATCATTCAGTCTTGTGTATGCAGGAGTACAAGTATAACATAACTCAGTGTATATGTGAGTGTGTGTGTGTGTTTGTGTGTGTGTGTGAGAGAGAGAGAGAGAATGAGACAGACAGAGATGAGAGAGACAGATACACAGAGAGATAAACAGAGATGAGAGAGATAGAGATGAGAGAGACATAGAGAAACAGAGAGACAGGCTGAAAGAGGTGAGAGCAACACAAAGTGAGATGAGAGACACATAGAGAGAGAATGAGACAGACAGACAGAGATGAGAGACAGACAGAGAGACATACAGAGAGAGACAGACAGATATGCAGAGAGAGGTGAGAGGGAAACAGGAAAAGGGGGAGGAATGTGTTGATGTGTATCATCCCTTCATTACTTGTGAGCTCTTTGGGCCTCTTTCTTTTCTTGTATGCCAAAGGCTACATGGTCTCCTGATTGGTTCTAGGCTTGGGGCAGCACTGTGCCTATGCCTTTAAATCCCTCCCTAGGAACGGTTATCCCTCTGAAACTCCTTCCCATTTGCCTGAATCAGCCTGTTGTGGGAAAGACATCCAATGGCAGGTGCTGACACATCTTTGCCATTCCCAAAGCCATCGTCGAGGCTGGATCAGGAGAGGCTTTTACCCTCTGAGATGATGCAGAAGAAAAGTGGGAGAATTAAGCTCCTTGTTAGCAGTTTGCAGAACTGAGAAAGCCTGTCTCTGTAGGCTTGAGACAGATGCGCTCTATGTTTGATGTAGAGTGCTCTGTAGTATATTTTAAATGGCTGATATTGAGATCTATTGACAAAGTTCAAATGTATATTTATTTCTTGACTATTATTTCTAAGCCATTTAAAAATCACAATCAAGGCGTTTTGGTTACTCTAATCTTCCTTAACTTTTTTCCTCAGGGCAGTGTGGGTTTGGGGAGTGGGAAGTTCTAGGGCAACAGGAGAATTGTGTGCTACAAAACAAGTTTCCCATCCCTGTGTCCCCCTTGGGCTCCATTTTTTAGAAACCTGGATGTAGCATTGGACTCAATACTCTGAGCCAGTGCACTGTAGCTGCAGTCATGTGTCCCGTCTCAGTGTTTTTGGTCCTCCCTGAAGCTCAGCCACAGTGTCTGCCTGTCTCCTGGCTTTGAAGGGATCATCTGCTTCCTTGATTAAGGGAACTCTGTGCACTGGCTATGGGAAGAAATTCTACTTGGAATACTCAGGGGTTGTCCATGTTTCCGTGTTGGGAACATGAGTGGGATTGGTAACAATCACTGATTTGCTGGTCAAGTGGGAGCAGTGAAAATGGTATATACAGGCCTTTTCAGGTTCTTGTCCACAAATGCTACCTAGTACATTTAGATTTGCTTGTTGGAGGCTGAGCTAAGCCTAGGATGAACCCTGTCAGCTTATAGAGGAAAAGACTTTCTTTGGCCGATGCACTCAGATTTCTCCATGGGAACAGGCAGGAACCATGTCCAGTGGACATGAGGTCAGGGTCTTAAGAACATCTCAAGCATGGGCCAAATCTAAGTTTTGATTGCCAAGCCACAGTTTTGCTATCATATTTTTTGAAATTTCAAATGGACATCACATCTTCCATTAAGATTGCCATGTTTTTGGGACTGGATTGATAGCTCGTTGGACAAGGGTGCTTTCTGTACAAGCATTAGGGTTGCATTTGGGCCCCTCACACTCACATCCCCAGAGCTGGCTGCACTGACAGTCTAGCCGAGAAAGGGAACTTCTGGGAGAGAGGGGCCCCGTCTCAAGGGAACAAGGTGGATTGAATTATGGAGGAGATGTTGTCCTGTGCGCTCGTATGCATACCACACACACACACACACACACACACACACACACACACACAC
>JADRCD010141169.1:0-26756 GCA_019843815.1 Montemys delectorum | reverse complement strand
GGGGGGACTTGAAAGTTTCTAATGGGAGGACTATAAAGGGGAAGTCTGGCATGAGTAAGAAAACAAGCTTGACCCTGAGCCTGGAGAACAGCAGTGAGCCCTCACTTCTGTAACATTTCTCCCAGCCATCTTTCTCTTACTTTTCTCTCATTGTTTTCTGCTTTGATCTTTTTTCACTTCATGTATATCCATCTACATGCTGACTCTTCTTGGTTACAGTTTTGTACCCTAATTATAAGTAAATAAAAATCCAGTTTGGTATGATTTTTTTTGTAATGAAAATCCCAGTTTGTAGTTGTTTTTTGAACCTCGTATGTTTAAGGCTTAATTCCTTAATCAGAAGGAAATGGACACTTAGTTCTTTTGTGTCTCATTTATTTCTTCTGTCCAGGGCAGCACAACAATGTAATCTCAGATACAAACACTTTGGTGAGAAACATAGCTGGAAGAGTGTCTGCAATGTCAACGTAAGGCTTGAAGAAGAACTTGAATTAATTATGCAAATAATTTACATTCGTCAATGTTTTCTTACTAGCACCAGCATTAACTTTAATGCTTAGATAATGATTACATTTTTATATTTATCTTCCACAGTTCTGGCATAACTTTTTATAATAGTGACAGATAGTATAATAAGCTGTTCAAAACCACCCCACAAGATAGGTAGGCACTGTTCATTCATTTTGCTCATAAAGAAGTTGGAAAAAGGTCAAGCCTCTTGGTTATGATCATTCAGATGGTAGGTAGCAAAGTTTGTCTTGGAAACTCAGATCCTACCCACATCCAAAACCAATCCCTCATCCCTGAGTCTAAGGATACAGATAACTGAGCATTTACAACTAGCCTTCTCTGCCATTCAGAAAATAAGTTCCATTTTTTTTGTGTGTGTTTCTGTCTCAATGACCATGTCATGTGAAAATTTTAAAAGATTTTGATTAAATTTCATTGGATATGAACGAAATTGATTAAAGGTCTAAAAAAACCATCATATGTTAATGGGTATTTTCCCTTGCACAATGATGAAGAAAGAGGGGACAGCTCTCTTGGTACTTTCTTTGCTCTCTTGGTGCTCTTTTTGCTTTTTCTTTTGCTACTCTGAGGGGAATGAGATGAGTTTCTGACCTCTTTTCCTTGCCTTTCACTTAAATAGTATCCTCTGGCAGCCACATAGAGATTAGTCTGTATGAGAGAAATCAAAGCTATTTCATCTTTGAAAACCTTTCTCTGGTAGATCATTTCTTCTTCTCTGGAGACTTTTTCAACAAACTAAACACAGACACACGTGTGTGTGCACACACACATTCACACACAGAGCAAATATTCATTTCAGAAAAATTAGAAACCTCTAGAGAACTGAAGGCTAGAATGGATTTTCTCTTCTGTCTGAACGTGGAAAGCAAAGTAGGTCATTTCTGTGCCCTTATAACCTGGGTAGTTTTCTTCTGTGGAAGTTATTGACCGGTTGTGAGCAAAGCACAGAATCCCAATAAGAGACTTCAGTTTTTAGCTCAGTCCATTTTATCCTGCTATCTCTGATTACCACAGTCTAAGTAATTTATTCACAATAGAAGTTTACTCGGCTCACGGCAATGCAGTGTATGAAGTCCAAGCTCAACGAATGACATTTGGTGGGTGAGGGCCTTCCTGCTGTCTCATTATAGGCAAGAACATATCACATGGTGAGAGCAGGCATGAGAGTATGAGTCGGGGCTGATCTCACTTGAGACTAAACTCAAAAGTGACATAAATTCACTCTGGGGGCAGAGCTTTGATCATATAATCACCTTCCTTGTGTGCAAGTAAAGATGTGCATTTATCTGTGTATGTATGCATGTTCTGGGTCTGTGTGTATGCAAGTGGAGGCCAGAGGCTCCATGTTGGTCATCTTCCTCATGCTTGTTCTTGAAGTAGCTTGTTTTAAGCTACTCAGTTTGAGGCAAATTGTTTTAACACTGATGGGAAAGTGATATTTTTTCCGTGGAGTGTACCAGTGGTTATAAGATAGGCCTGAAAACACTGACTTTGGAACCAGTCCAAAGGGCAAGACACCTCCCCAAAACCCAATGTTTGAATCATCTTACTGGTGCTGCAATTTATGATATAATTGTGAACATTTCAGGATTATTATAGCTATGTTCCCATATTGGGCTCTGATATGAAAATGTCAGGGTCTATAAACCATCTGGAGGCTGGTTTGTATAATTATGCCATAATAAAATACTGAAACATAACTGAAGAGGGAAGTAGATAGGAAGGAAGAATAAAACATAAATCTAGAAGGAGTAAAATTAAAACCAGTGGCATACTTAATAATAAGCAAAACCTTAGACAATCTATCTATATTCTAGGTACATTTTTGAGATTCCTAATTACATTACAAATAAATAAGTGTGGAGGTTAAAAATTGGTCTTCTTATCATTACCTGAGGTGGCCTTAATAACAGCCCTAATTATCAGCAATTCTGTGTGTTTCTGTCAGAGCAGCTGATCTTTATGGTGATGTTTCAGGAGAACTGTGATCACAGATGTCCTTTTTAATCATCGGCTTGTGAGAATATAACTGCTTTGTGTGTGTGTATGTGTGTGTGTGTGTGTGTGTGTGTGTGCATATGTGTGTGTGTGTGTGTGTGTGTGGGTATGGTATGTGTATGTGTGTGTGTGTGTGTGTGTGTATGTTGACTGAGTACCAGAATGAGCATGAAGTAGGATCTCTTCTGTCACTTTGTGCTTTATTGCCTTAAAACAAAGTTTTTTTACTAAGCCAAAGTTTGTCATTTAATTAAAGGGTCGCTGGCCAGTGATCTCTGAGGACCCGCCGGCCTCCTCTGCACATTGATGCTTGGGTTAAGATATGTATGGTCATGTCTGATTCTTTATACAGATGCTAGGGATGTGAACTCACATCATCTTGCTTTCAGAGAACATGCTCTTATCCATTGATCCATCTCCTCAGACCCCACTTAAGATTATTTTATGATTGGTTTTATACTGGAAGTCCATGGAGACTGTGTATTGGATGATGTTTCTTTGTAGTTATGGCAGTGAGCCCTTGAGACACACCCCCTGGATTCTAACGTTGTTCTTAATATTTGTATAGATCTAATAATCTTGAAAGAAACTTCTTTCATGCTGTCTTGGTTTGTGCTGGCGATTACAGTAGACATTGCATACTGGCGGTATACATGCTTATAGTTCTAAAGGTCTTAAAGTCTAACATCAAGGCAGTATTAATGGTCTGATGAGATTCAGGTCTCTTTCTCTATGAGGACCTGACATGAACTCTACATGGCCTTGTGTGACAGATGAGTACAAGAGAGTAAACTCTTCTCTCTCCAGTCCTTCCAGTACTCCCTGCTTCCCCTTTCCCCAGATTTACCCCCTCCATTTCTTTTCAGAAAAGAGCAGGTCTTCCAGGGATATCCACCAAAGACATAGTCTTAAATATTAAAAACTATTAATAAGGGTTGGCGAGATGGGTCAGTGGGTAAGAGCATTGATTGCTCTTCAGAAGGTCCTGAGTTCGGATCCCAGCAACCACATGGTGGCTCACAACCACCCATAATGAGATCTGATGCCCTCTTCTGGTGCGTCTGAAGACAGCTATAGTATATTACGCCAGAGCAAGTGGGGCTGGAGTGAGCAGAGCCAGAGTGTGCAGGGCCAGAGCAAGCGGGGCAGTCTTGAGTTCAATTCCTAGCAGCCACATGATGGCTCACGGCCATCTGTACAGCTACAGTGTACTCATACACACAAAATAAATAAATAAATAAATAAATAAATAAATAAATAAAAAAAAGAAGGGTTAGGAGAAAGAGAGAAAGAAAGAGATCTCTAAAAAAATAAATAAATATATAAATTTGAAATGAAAAGAACAGCAAAAAGGAAGAAGTGGAGGAGGAGGGTGAGGAAGCAGAAGAACAAGGAAGGAGGAAGGAGGAAGGAGGAGTGTCTGTTTAAAGCTCTCTAACAGAGCAGGAAGATTACTCAGTGGTTAAAGGTACCCATGGTCAAGCCTGTTCAATCTCTGGGACGCAGAGGTGGAAGGAGAGAAGCAGTTCCTGGAAGTTGTTCTCTGAGCTCCACAAGTGCCATAGCCTGTGTCCACACACACTCACACAAAAATAAATTAAAATAAAATAAAACTGCAAGCTCAGAGCTGGGGTAGGCACAGTAGAATCCTTCACTGACTAGTAAAGAAGGCACTCAGTTTTAGTCTTTGTACCACAAAAATGAATGAAAATAAAAGCAAAAAAACCAACCAACCAACCAAACAAACAAAAAAACCCAAGCAAAACAAGCCACCAAGAAAATAAAAAGCTACAATGTTAAGAGGTTGATGACAAAAAACCCAAAAAACAAAAAACAAACCAATAAAAAAAATTAGTTAACCATCTGCTACAAGCCCCTCTTGGATTCATTCAATTCATGAACGTGGATCTCCCATCAGTTAATACATCTCCTAGGGGGTTTATTTCCCAATACTACCCCAGTGGAGTGAAGTTTTCATATAAGTATTGAATAAAACTGTGCAAAGCATAGAACACTTCTTTTATGTGATAGGCATGGTTAAGTTTTCTGATCAGCGATATTGCCTATAGCTTGAGATACTGTAATAGTATCTCTCTCATAACTCCAATCGTCTTAACAGCCTTTGAAGAACTTAAGCCATGCTGTGCTTAATCTTTTTTTCCTTTCATAATATACCACTAATATCTAAGGCTTTAAAAAACATCTACAATAGCATAATTAGTCATGAGACACTATTCCTGGATATTACTGGATAATAAAGAAATACGCATTTGAAGAATACTATAGTACCTTCAAAATTTGCTTGTGCTGGATTTTAGGCACAATGACAGTGACTCCCTTTTCTTCTTTCTGGCCTATATTTAGTCCCATTTGGCCTCTCATGGACAGACTTGCTAATTTCTTTTGTCTATCTGGAGAGTACAAGCCTGTACATTGTGTCTAATGATAGCTTTCTCTCTTCCTGTTTCATAACCTCATTCCCATTAGTGGGGCAGATACTTGGCTCTAAAGTACAATTCTGTTTCATACGTCTTGGGACTGATTTTTTTTTTTTTGCATAGGAAGTAAAATGAATGAGAAAAATATGGTTTCAATATTTAAATTTTGCTTTTAAGACAACTTCAGTAATGAACTTGATTTTATAGAGACATATCGATATAACTTTGTTTCTTCTCTGTGCTAAGCATTTCAGCTTGACATCTATTGTTACTTTTAATGTTCTCAATAAACCAATATGTTTGAGTGAGTCATAGAGTTAAATTATTTCTGCATCAGAAAGTGAAGACACCAACTAGAAAATTGCTGCCCCAACATATTTTGACGGATTGAAGGAGGTCATCAGTTTCCAGAGGTAGCTATGGTCATTTGGAAGAAGCCAAATGACTCCAGACATCAGCACAAGCTAGGATGGAATATTAAAACTGTAGCTAGAAATTTCTAAGGCGAAGAAAAAGAGCACAGGGGCGTCAGTTTGATTCTTGGGAGTATTAGCATGGATTCTCTTTTAGAAACTCTATGGTTTATCAGCTGGAAAGCTGTTAGAAGACTCCCCCTCCTCTGGATTCTTGCTATCAATTTATGATTATTTTCTCTTGATTCCTCTCTGCTTTTTAAAATTGCATATGTTGATCCTTTAAATAATAATAAAAAAAACCCCGATTCTTCTGTCATACAGTACATCACAGCCACAGTTTCCTGTTGTAAATTGCTGTCTGTTTTTTTTGCCCCCTCAAAAGGGGTGCCTGTACTCAGGTGAGGTCATGTGAAATTTAGTCAGATAAGACTAGAGCCTGCGATTGGGCAGGGGGCAGAGCTAACAGTTTTAGAGAAGAAGAAGAAGAAGAAGAAGAAGAAGAAGAAGAAGAAGAAGAAGAGACAGAGACAGACAGAGACAGAGACAGACAGAGACAGATAGAGACAGAGACAGATAGAGACAGAGACAGAGACAGAGACAGAGACAGAGACAGAGACAGAGTCAGGGAAGACAAGATGGTACCTGAAGGAGAGGATGATGAGCTGGAACCACATGGTCCTAGGAGCCATACGTAACTGGGGATTTCTTAGATGATTGAATAACATACGACACATCTAGGTGTGCAGCTTGTATTTACATCTATTGAGGGTTGAAGATTTACCGTTATAAATTTGGCTGGTAAATTACAAGCCTCTGGAGTTTTCATTTTCTGGGGTTATGGGGATTAGTGTGAGCTGTTGGTTTTCTGCCAAGTAGCCAAAGGGGGCGGTTGACCTGGGAAGATGGGGCAGCTTGGCAGCTGGCTAGCTGCAAGAACCAGTTTTTAGTTTTTCAATAAATGTTTTAAAATAATTTTTAAATTTTTTTATAATTATATGCTAGTTTTTTTAAATACATACACACTACAGCTTTCCTTCCTTCTACTCCTAGATCCTTTTCTCTCTTCCCCAGACCCAACCCCTTTCATTCAGAGAAGAGCTGACCTCCAAGAGATAGCAGCCCTATGTGAAAAAACAAGATATAGTAAAACAAGTCAAAAGCCCTCATATGAAGGCTGCACAAGGCAGCTCAATATGAGGAAAAGACTCCCAAGAGTAGGCAAAAGACTTAGAGATACACTCGTTCCCACAGTTAGGAGTCCCACAAAAATATCAAGCTGAAAGCCATAACATATATGAAGAGGACCTGAGGCAGACCCTTGTGGCCTTGTGCTTGGTCCCATTCCTCTTGTCTGCCATTTGAATCATTCTTCTGTAGTCAAACTTAACCTGTTTTGGAATAACAGGGTTCAACTGAAATATTGCATTTCCTAATCTCTATTTATACCTATTGGGGCCATATACTTAGATTTGGCTAAGGCATTGCAAGCACAGTGGGCTCCTAAAAGGCTCTGGAAAGTGTGCTTTCTCACTCTTCCCAGTATTATAGATATTTTGAATGATTCCTAGAGTACAAAATTGCCATTTTTTGGGTAAGAAACT
The DNA here is from genome assembly GCA_019843815.1 of Montemys delectorum. Lineage (NCBI taxonomy): Eukaryota > Metazoa > Chordata > Mammalia > Rodentia > Muridae > Montemys > Montemys delectorum. Next base: position 19,772 of record JADRCD010141169.1, on the reverse strand, counting down.
AAGATGGACCATTTTGAGGATGGACGTTAAGCTCACACGTTCAGGACTGGCTTCTAGTTGCTGGGATGTATAAAAGTGATTAGACTATGCAAGCCCATAACCTTACCAGTGAAGTAATCCATTGATGGATTCATGACTGATGGATGGCATTATCAAGAGGTGATAGAATATACAGGGGCCAGGTCGAGGGGAGTAGGTCCCTGGGGATGTGTGTTTAAAGGCTATATCTTATCCCTGGCCCTTACCTGCATTTCTTTTTGCTTCTCAGTATCTGTAAGGTGGACGTCTATGCCATGTAATACTTCCATGAGGTCCTGATAACCAAAGCAGTGGAGCCAACCATCCATGTCAACTCTGCAATAACAAGCCACCTAAGTCTTTCTTATACTGAGTTGCTTCTATCAGTTGTTGGGTCTCAGTGATGATTTAATGACCAACATCACAGTCCTATCTTAGGATGGTGGTATCAAAAGCTGGGACAGTGACTCGCTAGTAGCAGCTCCTAGCCTCACTATCAGTTTGTAGTATCCACCTCTACATTTAGAAAAGCAGAGTTTTAGTTTGTTAAAATCACTGCTATTTTTAGGGTTTTCTATATGTCCAGGTAAACACAACTTTAATTGATTTACATAAAATATTACACTAGAAGTAGCACAACTTTCCCAGGATTTCCCTGAGCTTCTGATTCATATTTCCATGTTGTTTATTGTTCCATGAGCATCTCAAAAGAATCTTTTCCAGCCCAGTATCGTGGCACTTGGGATTATACACTGGATCCAAGAAGATCCCTGTACTAATCCTGGGTAGCTCCTTCTCACCCTTCACCTCCTCTTCTCTTACTTTTCTCTTCATAATATTCAATTAGCTCCTAAAACCTTCTATTTTTCTATATATTTACCAGATGAGTCTCCCAGCTTTCTATCCATCTCATACAGTCCAGATTATTCAGTTTCTCACCACTCACAGCCTATCCTACTAAGAAATAATTTTCCTTTGGTTTTTTATCATACATAATTAATATAAAGCATATATGTGTTTTAGTTATATTTATTATTATATATATATACATATTGTAAAATAACTAATACACACAGAGAACTTATTTGGTTCTCTCTCACACACTGTATATTCAATGCTATATGATGCATTCACAATGCTATCACTAGGATTCATTAAGGATCAAACTGGATCACATACATGTCCTGCTTGCAAGAGAAAAATGCAGCTACTCTGTAAGCAGAAAACCCCTGCTCTTGGCACACAGGGTTGGTTTGTTTCTTCCATCTTGCCATTTCCATCACAGTTGCTCTACCTGTTAGCATAGCTCATACCTGGTAAGAGTGCATAAATGGATGTTTATGCTGCTGTGTCTTTGCTCACACCATTCCTTTGCCTGAAGCTTTCCTCTCTTTCCCCCTTTCCTTCTCAGAGCTCATTTTTCTTTTGCACAATGCTCCTTATTAACCTTGTCCTTATCTCTTCTGTGGAGTCTCTTTGGTATGTCATCACCAGCCATCTGAATTGGCAGTTCTCCCATTCTGGACCAGTTTTCAATGGGAAGGAGTTGAGGGGTAAGAGATGAAATATTCAATATTTGAAGTAAAATTAGAGTAAAAATTTTTGTTTACTTGCAATTATAACTTGCTTAAGTACTTGGAATCTTATCTGATAAACCTATATAGAGATTAATTTGCGTACTTCCTGCTTTTGCCTAGGACTCTTTCTGTTCTTATTAATGAAAATATTGATAAATAACTAGAGGCAGGAGTGGGTGGGTGAGTGGGTGAGGGAGCACCCTCATAGAGGCAGGGGGAGGGGGGATGAGATGGGGGACTTGTGGAAGGGAAACTGGGAAGGGGGACAACATTTGAAATGCAAATATATAAAGTAACCCTCTAGCTGCATATATAGCAAAGGATTGCCTTATCTGGGGTCAATGGGAGGGGAGCCCCTTGGTCCTGTGGAGGTTTCAATGACCCAGCATAGGGAATGCTAGGGCACTGAGGTGGAGTGGGTGGGTAGGTGGGGGAGCATCCTTATAGAAGCCGGGGGAGGGGGAGGGAATAAGGGGGTTGTAGAGGGGAAACTGGAAAAGGGGATAACATTTGAAATGTAAATAAAATAACCAATAAAAAGAAAATAAATGAATAAATAAAAAATTAAAAAAAAAAAAAGAATTGACCAGGTTTTCATTGTACAAGCAACTCACAAAACATTATTCATTATTGCTATTGTATTTGGTTCAGCTTGGAGGTAGATGTTAAGTCCCTATTACTGAAGACAGCACACTCTTCCAGAATGTCTTCCCATTGATCTCTGAATTGGAATCGACCTGAAAGGTGCTCTCTGAGGACTAGTTTTTATTGCACTGAAGGGCACTGTGGAAGCTTCTAAGGGAATGAAACAGTCAACATTCCTACACAGCTGTGATGCTCATGGACCACAGTGACCAGAATGATGCACTCACTCTCAGTGCGCAGTAGTGGTATGCACCCTTGGTAGCACCCGGGAGCTCTGACTGGACCTTAACTTCCCAGGGTGAGTGAAGCCATGGGTCTTGGAGGAAAACTGCAATTGCCTCTTTACTAAACCAGCACCATCCCTCCCTGACTATATTCTAAATCTTTGCCCTTATACACACAGAGAAGTGTAGCCCTCATCTGTTATTAAGAAAACTTGTCTTTCCAGTAGACAGAAGACCATTATAGAAAACCACAACCAATAAAAAAGGCAGATTCATGGAGCCCAATCCCAATGAACACATCAACAAAACAGCTTCTGCATCTAAGGCTCAGAGATCCTTGCAGAAAAGGTGACAAGAAAGGGAGTAATAGGGACTTAACATCTACCTCCAAGCTGAACCAAATACAATAGCAATAATGAATAATGTTTTGTGAGTAGTTTGTACAATGAAAACCTGGTCAATTTTTTTAAAATTTTTTTATTTATTCATTTATTTTCTTTTTATTGGTTATTTTATTTACATTTCAAATGTTATCCCCTTTTCCAGTTTCCCCTCTACAACCCCCTTCATCTCTTTAAGCTAGGGGCAATTTGGGAACAAATCATATTTTTGCCTCCCAGGTATTAATTGAGTTGATCTAAATCAGTACAATCTTGTTGATTTCCCTGAAGAGAGGGAAAATACATTCTTTTAGCTTCAGCAATTCCACAGAGCACCAGGAAGGCCCTTCAGAGGGCAGCAGGGGTCAAAAATGTCACCAGGTATGGCTCCTCCTATGATGTCATTGAAGAGAAGCCTTACCAGATTAATGATGAGGTGAGTTACTCTGCCACTGCCAGCATCCATGCATGGTACCTGATATTTGCCATTTCTGTACAGTTCTACATGCCCAGCTCAGGAATTCAGTGTGTGCTTCTGTCAGTATGTGCTGAAACTTAGGTTCCATGCATGGTGATGTTTGATCTGCTTTTATAATACGATCTTATATAATAAAATGTTTAAAATGAATTTATCATCGTTATACTGAGAATTATGTTATTTTGAAAATGTGAATGTTGAAAATAACAAATTGTGAACTTGTCAGCCTGTAGATAATATTCTGGACATGCTTTTGTATCATTATTTTATGTGGCTATAGCTGTATCTACTGTGAATTGCAGAGCTCTTTCTTTGCTCCTGTGAAAGCGTTATTCCTGCCCACAGGTCTCCAAGCTTCTATATTGGGTCTGATCTCTCTCCTGCTCTTCTCTTCTCTCACAGCTGGAACTACAGCAGATGGGTTTCCTGAATGTGGAGAAAGAGATGAAATTAACACAGGTAATGAGCAGCACTTTTACCGGATGGTGGAATTTTAGTTCATTTGGGGAAATTCCAGCGGCTCAAATTTACAATAAGATAAATCAAAACCTAGTTTTGGGAAAAATCAATGGATATAGCTGCAGATTAACATTTATCAAGAGCCAGCACTGAGCTTAACAGTGCTTAACAGCTTGAGGTAGAGGGGGTAGCTTGGGCATTGACCCCTGTTCCTAGTTTGTTGTCTAGTAAAAGCTTTTAGAAGTTGGAACCATTTCACATTTTAATTGGCTCATATGGGCATTTAAGAAGTGCATTTGGTTAAGAGGAGGCCAGTTACTTTTTGAAAACTCATGACTTCTATTTATCTAGATCTATGCAAGAAGCAACATGCCGGGGTCATGCTGCCTTCAACTTAAATGCTGTAAATAAGCTGGGTGAGCTGTACTCCCAGAGTGGAATCTAGTGTTGTGAAGGTTCTTGCATGCTTCCTCCCCTCCGTCTATCTTTTTTCCTTTCCTTCTTTCCTTCCTTCCTTCTTTTCTTCCTTCCTCCCTTCCTCCTTTTCTTCTTCCTTTCTTTCCCCCTCTTTTATCACCCCACCCCCACATTCTCCTTCCCCCCATATCTACTTCTCTTCCTTTCCTGCCCTTGGTAATTCTCCAGATGCTCAAAACTCGCAATAAGATAAATCCAGACCTAGTTTTAGAAAATCAAATGGATTTAGCTGCATGTTAATATTTATCAAGAGCTGGTCTTGAGCTTGACACAGCTTGAGTTAAAGGGATAGCCTGGGCACTGACCTCTGTTCCTAGTTTGCTCTCTGGGAAGAGCTTTCAGAGGTTGGGAGTTTTCCTACATATTTATGGAGCAGAAATGTCTGCCACTATTCTTATTGCTAGGCATAGAGCAGGGAACAAAACAGACAACTATCCCTGCACCCTGTGTTCTGGTTCTGAGATCAACTTAAACCAGGATAAACATAAAACATACAATATGTTAGGTAGTGAAAGCCACCACAGAGAAACTAACCAGAATGAAAGGAATCAGGAATTATAGGAATAGCTGTAAATCTCAGAGTGATCAGGAAACCCACAGCTAGAAGACAGCAGTTCGGTAATATTGGACATGAAGAAGATCATCATTGGTTTCTGTGGGAGAGGTATTTTTAGTAAGACTTACCAGCAAAGTCAGTAACCCTGAGGTAGGAGTGAGGATTAATAGCAGGAGGACCAGTATGAAGAAAGGGAATGTGGTGTGAGATGCAGTAAGAGAAAGGATGGAGACTTTGACATCTCTGTGAGGATTTTGGACTATACTTGGTATGGAATGGGACATCAAGTGAGGATTTTTGAACAGAGGAGTGAATTGAAATGTTAAAGTGATCAGTGGTGACTATTTTTAAAGTTTGGCATATGTCAAACTAGTTGGGAGATCCTAACATTCCAAGCAAAATGCAACAGAGGCAGGGACTACTGGTTATCAGTAGAGGATGTGAAAATAAGTAGGATCCTGTACATAGTTTGAAAGTAGAGCTAGGAAGATTTGCCAATGAATAATGTATATGGCATGGAAGAAATGAGACTTTCAGGATGTAACTAAAATTTTTGGCCCTTTTAAAAAAACGAGTAGGAAAAGATTATGAGCTGAGTTGGTTTTGATAGAAATGACAAACATTTAGTTCTAGGAATATTAACTTTGAGATAACCAATAGAGCTGGCCAAGTAGAGATTCCAAATAGGCAGTGAGATGTGTCAGATTGGGGCTCAAAGTGTGTGCTGGATGGAGACATAAGAAACAAGATTTTTTTAAAAAATTTAACTTAATTTTTTAAACAAAATAAAGTATAATAAGATAAAACAAAACCCATCACATTGAAGTAGTAGAAGAAAACTGAAAGAAGGCAAAGAGTAGGCTCAAGAATCAGAGACCCACTAATCCACAAAGTTAGGATTTCCATAAAAATACCAAGCTGAAACCTATAATATACATGCAAAGGATATGGTGGAGACCTGTGTTGGCCCTGTGCTTGCTGCTTCAGTCTCTCAACTTTGCTCAGTTGCTTTAGAGGCCTTATTCTCCTAGTATCCTCTTTCCTCTCTAGTTTTTATACTCTGCCCATCTCTTCTTCTGAGGGGTCCCTGAGCCCTGAGGGAAGGATTTGATAAGGAAATCTGTTTAGAGCTGTGTGTTCCAAGGGCCCTCTCTTTGCACAATGGTGTGGTGTTCTATATTTGTTCCCCATTCTGCCGGAAGAAGCTTCTCTGAAGATAGCTGGATAAGGCTGGATAAGTATAGTGGAATTCCATCAGGAGTCATTTATTGTTGCTTTGTTTTGGACCAGTAGTTTTTGGTCTTACCCTAGAAATCTGACTATCTGGTCCCTGCTTCTTGGTTCACCATCAATGCCAGGTATGGGTCCCCCCACCTCCATCCACCTGGTACCCAAAGTGGGCTTTTGGTCAAATCATATATTGGTTTGTTACTTTCACAAGTTTTGGGTCACCATTGTCCTAGAATATTTTTTCAGGCAGGACAGATTGTAGATCAAAGGTTTTGCGACTGGGTTTGGCTTTACATTTCTTTTTTGGTACCTTGCAGAACACCTTCCCATAACAAAGACACTAGAAGGTGGGGGTGAAGGTTCGATGGGGACACCAGCTTGACTTCTTTATGTTCAATGAATTGTGTTGGTGTTGTCTTCAACAACTAGGTCTTGATATTTGTTTGCTGATAGCAACTTATTATCTTGGCTACTTGTCTGTTATTATTATTTTTTTTTTTTTTAGGGAATTCCATAGTACAGCTTTGGCCAACAATTCAATTGGATGTAGTTCAGTCCTACTACTGGAAGCTTCATTTGGTGGCAAGAGATGAATAGTTGAAACTCCAACTCCCTCATTATTTGAAGACTTCATTAGATTTGCCTTCATATATTTTAGGAAGTTTCCACTGCCCAAGATTTTCATATTATCTCTTAAATGCCCCTTCTAGCTGTGTCTCCTGCATTCCTTCCCTCAACCCCATCTTCTCTCCCTCTCCCTACCTGATCTTCTCTTTCCTGTCTATTCTCCCTCCCATCTCCAGTCCACCCTCAAAATCTATTTTATTTCTCTCTCCCAGGGAGACTCATGTGTCATCTCCCACATGCCTTCCTTGAAACCCAACCTATATACAACTACATATTGTAGCTTGGTCATCATTTATTTAATAACTGATATCCACATATAAGGAATACATACCATATTTATCTTTCTGGGTCTGAGTTACCTCACTCAAAATGATTTTTTTCTAGTTCCATCAATTTGCCTGTAACTTTCATTATGTTAGTTTTTTTTTTTTTTAACAGCTGAGTAAGACCTTACTTTCTAAATGTACTATATTTTCTTTATCCGTTCTTCCATTAGGGACATCTGGCTTGTTTCCAGTTTCTGGCTATATGACTAGACCATCAACGGACATGATTCCGCAAGTGTCCTTAGGGTGCCATGAAGTGTCGTTTGGTTATATGTCTAAGTGTGGTATAGATGGATCTTGAGGTGGATTGACTGCAACTTCTTGAGGAACTGCCATAATGATTTCCATAGTGACTGTAAAAGTTGACACTGCCTTCCCCCAGTCGTGGAGGAGTATTACTCTTGTTCCACATCCTTACCGGCAAGAGCTGTCACTTGTACAATTGATCTTAGCCAGTATGAGAGGTATAAGATAGCATCCCAAAGTACTTTTTGATTTGTGTTTCCTTGATGGCTAAGGATGTTTAATATTTCTTTAAGCATATATCAGCCATTTGAGTTTCCTTTATTGAGAATTCTGTTTAGAGAATGTGCCTGTCGTGCACGCAGGTTTCCTGTCAGCAGGAAATCACGGACAGACACATAAGATCCTTCTGCAGCCATTCTTTATTACATCTTCCAGAGGGCGACCCCCTACACCCCAAAAGCACTGTTTATATATGCCCTGGAGCGGCATGCTCATCTCTGATTGGCTGTTTGCTCAGGAGCATAATACGCCCGGGATGGCTAGTGACTTGGCGGTCTTTGTCCCTAGGCACATGTGCAGTTTCTCTGTAAACTTGGGAGAGCACCAGATGTCAACACCATCTGCTGGCTAACACCGCTCACTGCGGCTTCTTACATGTGCCCCATTTTTAAATTGGGTTATTTGATACTTTGATATCAAGGTTTTTGAGTTCTTTATATATTTTAGTTATTAGCTGTATTGGCTGGTTTTGTGTGTCAACTTGACACAGACTGGAGTTATCATAGAGGAAGGAGCTTCAGGTGAGAAAATGCCTCCATGAGATCCAGCTATAAGGCATTTTCTCAATTGGTGATCAAGGTGGGAGGGTGCCTTGTGGGTGATGTCATCCCCAGGCTGGTAGTCTTGAGTTCTATAAAGGAGCAGGCTGAGTAAGCCAGGGTAAGCAAGCCAGTAAGTAACATCTCTCCATGGCCTCTGCATCAACTCCTGCTTCCTGACCTGCTTGAGTTCCAGTCCTGTCTTCTTTTGGTGATGAACAGCAATTTGGAAATGTAAGCTGAATAAACCCTTTCCTTCACATCTTGCTTCTTGGTCATGATGTTTGTGCAGGAATAGGAACCCTGACTCAGACATTAGCCCTCTATTAGTCGTAGAGTTGGAGAAAAACTTTTCCCATTCTGGAGGCTGCGACTTTGAATGTCAGTGTCTTTTGCCTTAAAGAAGCTTTTCAGTTTCATATGGTCCCATTTATTAATTGTTCTTAGTTCCTGTACTTTTGGTGTTTTGTTCAAAAAGTACTCTCCTGTGCCAGTGTGTTCAAGGGTATTCCCCACTCTCTCTTCTATCAGATTTAGTGTACCCAGTTTTTTGTTGAGGTCTTTGATTCATTAGGATTTGAGTTTTATGCAAGGTGATAGCTATGTTTCTATTTATATTCTTTTACATGTAGACATGTAGTTAGACCAACACAATTTGTTGAAGATGCTTTCTTTTTTCCCCCGGTGTATATTTATGACTTCTTTACAAAGAAATTATGTGTTCATATGTACATGGATTTATGTTGGGGTCTTCAATTAGATTCAATTGATGAACATGATGTCTTTATGTCAATGCCATACTGCTTTTATTATTATAACTTTGTAGTACAGCTTGAATGTAGGAACAGAGAGACCTCTGGCAATTCTTTTATTGCTCAGGATTGGTTTAGTTATCCTGATTTTTTTGTTTGTTGTTCTGTTTTGTTTTTTTTTGTTTTCTATATGAAGCTGAGAGTTGTTCTTTCCAGATCTGAGAATCATGTTAGAATTTTGACGGGTATTGCATTGAATCTAGAGATTGATTTTGGTAGTATGGCCATTTCTACTATGAAAACAAGGTGAGTTTTAATAGTCACAAAACTGAATGGGATTGTAAGACAGAGGAGTTACAATGACGTTTTCAGATTCTCCAAATTTGAATTTTGAAGAGATGATGAGAAAGTATCCAGAGAAATGAAAAGAGAGTATTCAGGGGGCTTTGAAGGGAAGAGGCATGCAATATCGGAAACAAAGTGAAGAAAGTGGTTTATGATAGAAGGAGGGACCGATAGGACGAGTGCTGCCAGTGCTTCAAGAACGAAGGGGTTCAAGAACTGCCAACTTGGAGGGCTTTGCTGGCTCAGCAAAAGCAGTATCAATGGCTTAATGGAAGAGATACTCAGCTGGAGAACAGTGGAGAAGGGTGGGGAAGATTGAAAATAGTGAGTATAGCAAACACCTTTCCTCATCTCCTCCCCTTTTGTAACCAGTAAAAACAAATGCTCCAAAGTAGAAAAAGCAAGCAAATTTGACCTTCCTTTGCTTTCCCTAGATTTTTCAAATGTTATATTAGAATAAAAATGAGTTTAAGAGGTACAGTTCTAAATGTCTAAATAAAGGGAGGTGAGTCAGGTATCTGCCTTTAATCCTAGCACTTATCTTACCTCCCTCCATTTCTCCCTCCTTCCTTCAGAACTTCTTTTCTCTGGGTAACTTCCTCTCTTCTTGCCCTGTCTTCCTCCTTTCCTTCCTTCCTCTCTCTTCCCTTCCCTCCATTCTCAGCCATATAAATGACTGAAAAGCTACTTGATTCACTTCTCAGCCATATATAAACAGGTGTTCAGCTTCTCCATCCATCCATCCTTCATTTTCTTAGGCAAATTTATTTCGAAAATGTTTTAGTGGTAGAGACTAGCCTCTGAGTTTGAAGGTTTGCTTTTCTGCCCTCTTTGAGACTATGCGAGTGTAGATGTGTGTGCATGTGTGCGTATGTGCATGTGTTTGTGTGTATGTGTGTGTGTGCGTGTGCGTGTGCGTGTGCGTGTGTGTGTGTGTGTGTGTGTGTGTAATTTAAGCACTGCAAGCATTCAGTAAGTGCTGATTGAGTCAGAGAACATACAACTGAATTTTTCTGGAGTCCCTCATCCTGAGATTCCCTTAGGGAGACTAAATTGGTAGAGGGTTAAAGCTTAGATACACTGGCTATGCAGCAAATGCAAGCTCACGTTAATGTTTTCTTTGGCCTGGTACACACATATTCTTTTATTACAGTTATTGCCAGTAAGTAGGATTGTTAAAACTATCTCTCTGAAGTTATTACATTCTTCAAATATAGTAGAGTTACATTTCATCCAAATTGATAGTTTGAATCCCTCACTTAGACCGGGCTCTGCAAAATGACTACAATGTTTAGTGAACTCAGAAGAAGAGGGCAAAACTACTATGCATGTTTGTGCCTTGCAACAAAGGGCAAGAATTGAGACTTTATATCTCTTGTCTCTGTTGTTGTTCTAGCGGAATACTGGACTTTTCTGTGGACCTCATATGAAGGCTCATTTTTATCTTTCAAACCTTTATCTACACTAGTTTGTATTTTAATAAACTCAAGAGAAATTGTGACAGTTGTTAAATGTGAACATTTAAAAAAAATCCCATAAATTTAAGGTTGACTATTTTCTACTGCTTGTAGTTTTCTCCTGATTCAATTATGCAGTTACTACACATCCTTCTTACTGAGTCTCTCATGTCCCATGTTATCTATGAGGATAGGTTGTCTATCCTGCCCTACACCGAGGCTCCATTATCTGAATACAATTGCTTTTTACAGGCAAAGTGGACAAATAAACATGGCATGGCTTCTCTGTTTTTGTTTTTAAATTATTATTAGAAGTGATGTATGTTACCTCTGTTCATATCCCATTGGCCAAGACATGTCATACTCCAATTGCTCCAATCTCTCTTAACTCTAAGAGGAGCACAGTAGAATCATGCCTAGAAGATGAGGACAGACACACAGGAGCACTGCTCAAGCTGCCAAGTTCTCCATGCTCTTACCATAGCGGCTTTGCATAATTTGGTCCCAGCTTTGATGAAAACCAATCCTTGCCTCTCTTACTACTCACATCTCCCATTTTAATTCAATTAACATTGATCTTGTTGTAATTCCCAGAATGTGCTGTGCTGTAGCTCACAATTTTGCTTTTACATGTGATGTTCCTTGATTTGTAATACCTTTCAGAACTCTGTATTATGACTCAATACATTTTTTTTTCTTTTTGATAAGATGCTTCTCCTGACTTTCCCACTTCTAGCATAGATTGTTTGGCTGTCTTCTTGATTCCATAATACCATGCTATTAACATCTACATGACACAATGCTGAGCTCTGTATTGACTTTTCTTTTCTTTTCTACCACACTGTTGAGATGTATCTACGGAGTAGAGACCATGCTTTTCTTAGTTCTGGACTCAGAGTATGGAACATTTAGCAAACAATGTGCTCAATAAATATTTGTTAAATACATTCATTAAATAAATGTTAAATAACTTTGTCTTGTTTAGTCAAAATGAATTCAAGAAATTAAAAAGAGATTGACTTAGAAACTAGTAGTGATGACTATATCTTTTCTTTTGTATGGTTGATGAATACTTTTGTATGAATATGTGTGATGTTCATGCATGTTAATGTGTGTGTGTGCATGCCATAGTACATATAGAGGACATAGGTGGCCTCTATAGGGTCATAGGGTGTGGCACTTTTAGGAGGTGTAGCTTTGTTGGAGTGTGTTTCATTTTCTTCCTGCTTCCTGCAGATCCAGATGTAGAACTCTTAGCTACCTCTCCAGCACCATGTCTGCCTGCATGCCACCATGCTTTCTGCCATGATAATGGAGCAAACCTCAGTAAGCCAGTCCCAACTAATTATTTTTCTTTATAAGAATTGCTATGACTCCAGTCTCTCTGGGCTGGTGTCCTGAGCAAACCTTGGGCTCAAACTCTGCAGCCAGTCCCTCAACACTCAGAGGAAGCTCCACTCCCAGGTGCTCTGACACATCCAGAATTAGAGGTGAGGAGAACCCAACATCTGACCCAACATCGGGAGTAACTGGGACCAGTGAGACCAGTCACACAGGCACTCCACCAGCCCAGTGGCTCTGATTCCTTCTGGTCTCTCTGGGCTGGTGTCCTGAGCAGACCTTGGGCTCAAGCTCCACAGCCAGTCCCACAACACCCAGATGAAGCTTCACTCCCAGGTGCTCTAACAAGCCCAGGATCACAGGATCCCAGAATCACAGGATCACAGAGACAGCTTGACTCTGAGGAGTTCTGACACAACCAGAATCACAGTAAGGACAGGCTCCAGTCAGATTTAGCAAGGGCAGGTAGCACTAGAGATGACCAGATGGCAGGGGGCAAGTATAAAAAAAAAATAAACAGCACAAACCAAGGTTACTTGGCATCATTAGAACCCAATTCTCCCACCATAGCAAGTCCTGGACACACCATTACACCAGAAAAGCAAGATTCAGATATAAAATCACTACTCAGAATGATGATACAGGACTTTAAGAAAGACATAAATAGCACCCTCAAAGAAAGACAAGAGAACACAGGTAAACAGCTAGAAGCCCTTCAAGAGGAAACACAAAAATCCCTTAAAGAACTACAGGAAAACATAATCAAACAGGTGAAGGAAATGAACAAAACCATCCAGAATCTAAAAATAGAAATAGAAACAATAAAGAAATCAGAAAGAGAGACAACCCTGGAGATATAAAACCTAGGAAAGAAATCAAGAGTCACAGATGCAAACATCACCAACAGAACACAAGAGATAGAAGAGAGAATCTCAGAGGCAGAAGACACCATAGAAAACATTGACACAACAGTCAAAGAAAATGCAAAAAGTAAAAAGCTCCTAACCCAAAACATCCAGGAAATCCAGGATGCAATGAGAAGACCAAACCTAAGGATAATAGGTATAGCAGAGAGTTAAGATTCCCAACATAATGGGCCAGTAAATATCTTCAACAAAATTATAGAAGAAAACTTCCCTAACCTAAATATAGAGATGCCCATGAACATAGAAGTCTACAGAACCCCAAATAGACTGGACCAGAAAAGGAATTCCTCCCGTCACATAATAATCAAAACACCAAATGCACTAAATAAAGAAAAAAAATTTAAAAGCAGTAAGGGAAAAAGGTCAAGTAACATATAAAGACAGGCCTATCAGAATTACACCAGACTTCTCACCAGAGACTATGAAAGCTAGAAGATCCTAGGCAGATGTCTTACAGACCCTACAAGAACACAAATGCCAGATGCCAGCCCAGGCTACTATACCCAGCAAAACTCTTAATTACAGTAGATGGAGAAAACAAGATATTCCATGACAAAACAAAATTTACACAATATCTTTCCACAAATCCAGCTCTACAAAGGATAATAGATGGAAAACATCAACACAAGGAGCAAAACTACACCCTAGAAGAAGCAAGAAAATAATGTTTCAACAAATCCACACAAACCTAATTCCACCTCTTACAACAAAAACAACAGGAAGTGACAATTACTTTTTCTGGTTAGAAAGATGGTAAGAAATCCATTCAAAAAAGCAAAATGTTCACAGGTCAGAAAAGAATGAATTGTCTTTTCCACACATGAAACAAATGTTTATGTAGAAACTACACAGAATGAACAGAATTCACTGTAACGAAAATAAAGATATGTCAAAGATAATGTTCAAAATGGGGTTTCATTTATGTATAATAAAAATGATCAATTACAAACCAAATTGAAGTGCAATAGCATCTAGTCAGGATAAAGACATCATCGTATATGGAATAGTGTATATTTACATAAAATACAAGATCTAGGTAGATAATTTGTTTCATATAATTTACTTGATTATTTAGACAATACATGCCTCACTTAAAAACTTGAAATCAAAAACTTAAACTGATTATATTCCATATTATTGATAAGATGACTCAACACTTCCAGGTCCAGCCTGGACAACTTGATTGTAGAGATTCAACAGGTTCTCCTAAAAAGAAACTCAGAAAAACATTGTCGAATTCAATGTGCTGGAAACATAATATGTAAAATTAAAATTTGAAATGTAAAAATATCAAGCTTCATGACATTGTACATTGTGAGAGTGGTCAGACAGTGGAATACAGACAGTGGGATAGAGAGTGGGGTTTTGTATCTATGTAACAATACTTTGTAATGTGTGTTGCTATGTTGTTACCATAAAATGAGAAATGAGATGCTTATTTTTCTTAAAATTACTTGGTTTCTGTATTTTTATGATACTTGGTATATAGAAATAATTTCCAGTTTTAAAGTTTTTAAACAACAGCAAAAAAACAATATTTTTTTTTAAAAAAAGAGTTGCTATGACGATGGTGTCTCTTCATAGCAGTAGAAACCCTAAGACAGAGGAAAACCTCTTAGTCCTCACATTCTGTCTTCTTTGAGACAGGCCCTTTTCATTGCTGCTTGACATTGCTCATGGCAGACTAGCTAAGTGTTGAGTTCTGTGGATTATCCTTTCTCTCTCCTCTCTTGCTATAGGTGTGATTGGATTGTCGATACATGCAACAGAGCTCAACTTTTACATGGGCTTTGGAGATTTATACTTGATTCTTCACATTTGTGTGTCAAGCTATTTCTCCAGGCCAGAACTACTTTTTGGATGTTTAGACATTCTATTTTAAAAGACATTTTAATATTTGTATGGATAAAGTTAGTGTTCTTAAAAGGGATATAATATCTATATTAAGGTTTCTGTTTATGTTCTTGTAGGAATATTTCTTTAAATCAGTTCACAGTTTTGTTGAACCTTACATCTGTGTTTTATACTTATATAATTATAGTTGTGAATATAAGTTACCCAAACCAATGACAACTATCACCTTCCATTTTTCTTTACATTCTTGGGAAAAGTTTATTTTAGTAATTACTTTGACTTTAAATGAGATTTTCCAATTTTTCTGCTTTTATGTGTCCACTTAAAAATTGAGGTTTTGATCCCCTACGTTTGTGCATACAACCATATTTGAAAGTTGGGTTTTAAAAGTAAAATGAGTGTGGTTGTTTGAAAGAAAATGGTCCCCATAGACTCACAGGAGTGGCACTATTAGGTAATACAGCCTTTCTGAAGTAGATGTGGCTTTGTTAGAAGTGTGTCACTAGGGGTGGGTTTTGAGGTTTCAGATGATCAAGCCAGGGTACTCTCTTCCTGCTGCTTGCCCATCCAAATGTAGAACTTTTAGCTCCTTCTCCAGCACCATGTCTGCCTGCCCACTTCCAACCATGATGATAATGGACTAAACCTCTGGATTAAACCTCTGAAAATGTAAGCCAGCTCCAATTAAACGTTTTCCTTATTAAGAGTTATCATGTTCATTGGTCTCTCCACAGCAGTAGAAACCCTAATTAAGACAATGAGGGCATCTTGTGGGATAGGTGTCCCTACAAGAAGAATAGATAAGACTCCCAGGAAGGAGAGTCTGTGATGACAGATGCAAGTATTGGAAAGATAAAGCTGTGAGCGGAAGTAGTCTAAGAAGGACAGCTTTATACAAAGTTAGCAAAAACACAAGGGAGAATTCTACACACATCTCAGAGATTAGTACAGCACTGCTGGGTCTTTAGTTTCAGAATTCTAACTGCCAGTACTTGCAAAAAAATTAAATTTCTTGCTTTAAGCCATCCAATTTGTGGTACTTTGTGTAGCAGCCTTGGGTAGCCAATACCCTCTTTCCAATACCCTCCTCTCCATAATACATAGAATACAGTTTAGTACTCAAGTCCTGGCTTGCCAGCCAGCATGCATTAAAAAAAAAAATTAAAAAAAGACCCTACTTAGAAGGGTTGAATATTTTATTCTCCAAGTGGCTATTGTAAACGAGATGGAAACTTGCTGGCAGAGAGAAGAAACTAAAAATCTTGACCATTATGCTCATAAAACACACTCAGGTATGAAACTGTTGTATTTTCTAAGATATCCCAGGAAAAATATGTTGAAAAGAATGCAAAAACCAGCTACGGAATTTGAAGACTAGGAGACCTCATGGATAATCGAAGTGCCTACTAGGAGAGCTAAGTGGTTAAAGTGGGGCTGCATTGGACAATTGACACTCAAGTCGTGCATTTATACTTTTATGTGAATTCTTGTGCTGCACTGTCTGAAAAGTTAAAAGTACGTTTCCAAGAATCCATTGTACCTGTCTGGAGATTGGCATAAATTCAGGAAAGATTTTGTACTAAAAGAATGATCATATTCTTGGTGCTATTTCAGAGAAGTCACAGAGACAGTGTCAGGAGGCAGCTGCCACAGTGTCAAAAAAGATTTGTGGAGGTGGTGGCGACTTCTCATTTTAAGAAGATATCTTTGATACCTTGTTCTTAACTTCAAAACTGTCAATTGTGTCACTAATGCCTGATTCCCTATATTAAATTCCAGTATTTACCAGTTTCTTAGAATAGCCTTTGGTGAGTATGTGTGTCCTGGCTCATTGGCCAATACAATCCACGAGGGAGGGTAGTGGGAGCAGAGAAGGCAAGCAGAGGATTCAGAACCCTGTGAGTGCATACAATGACCACAGTGGGACCAATTGTCAATACGTAGATCAACTTTACATAAGGCGATTCAAGGCTTGTAAAGTTCTGGTGGACTGAGGGCAGGGACACCCAGAATGGCTGGTGACTTAGGTTCCTAGAATACCTCATTAGCATTTCAGGAATCTCAGGTACTGGCTAACGACATTTTATCAATATAAAGGGAATTGATCTTGTAGTCAAACTAAGGCTACATGGCATTCCTCAGGTAGGGGGTTTTGAATTCTCCAGACAAGGTCAGAGAAGAAGAAGGCTAACTAATGAATGAAGGGAGTCTCCAAACTGCTTCCATCCCAGAGGTTATCTGGCCGTGGTGGACTTTGAACTTAATTAGCACAGTTTTCTCACAGGTGAGAATTTGGATTGGTTATTTGACTTGGTTGAATTTGAAGGTGGTAATGTTTTTGGTGACACTGGAAAATTGAAACTTTAGAATCAGTGGCACACAACCAGAAGGATCCCTTAAATGACCATAGCTTCCCCAGAAATAAGTGCCTAGAGAATGCTAATCTTTGGCAGAGTCTTGGGTAGAGATGAAAAATAAGGCAGCTCTGGACGGCATGACTGCAGTCCTCTGAAGGAAATCTCTTACCTCCTAAAGCTCCAGTACTAATAACTAAGATATGAGCTAATGGGTTCTAAATAACAACATAAGTTGAATTCACAGCCTCAGCAGATCCTCCTGGGTCAATGTTCATACACTGACTGATTGAGAAAAGCTGCGTCACTGGAATTGTAGCAACACTAGCCTGCACGTGGGTGCCCAGGCTCACGGACTCTTCTCTTGCTGTCATCAAGGGGTTGGATTAAACACTGCTGTCCTCTTAAATATTCTTACGATGAGGATCAGTGTGATGTTGGGCCTTAAGGAACTGATTAAAGCTAAAGGAGGATGTAAGCATGGGGCCCTGATCCAGTGTGTTCAGGATTCTTACAAGAAGAGCAGACTTTCTCTATTCTTTCATCAATAAAAGCTGAAGAAAGACTTTTGTGGGAACCCAGTGAGGAGGCAACCATCTACTAGCCAGGAAGAGAGCCTTCACCAGAAACTGACCACCCTGGAACCCTAATCTTGAACATCTATCATCTAGACTATAAGAAAACGAATTCTAATGTCTCAGTTTCTCAGATTATGCTATGTGTTTGTTTTGGCAATCTCAGCTCCGAGAGAGTGATAACTGGGCATTTTGACTGACTGGATATTCTTATTGTGTTCGGCAGTGCTTTCTTTCTTTCTTTCTTTCTTTCTTTCTTTCTTTCTTTCTTTCTTTCTTCCTTTCTTTTCTTTTCTTTTTTTTTTTTTTGGTACAAATTGTAGCTATTCTATTTAGGAAATCAGCCTTGAGTGAGTTTCCCTGTTTTCCATGATAGATAACACATTCAGTCGTGGCAGACATCAAATAAAGCTAAGTTGACAGATAACCCGTGGAAGAAGAACTGCAAGATTCCAGATGGTGGGAATAGTGCAACCTAAGTACCCATGTCTCTCCTTGATGACCTTCTTAAAGGCCTCAGAAAAGTTTCCTTCTTGAAAAAATTTGAGAAATATGATGGTATAAGGCATTGTGTCTCTTAAAATATGCTGGAGCAGGTATATTAGTTTGCTGTGGGTACCATAACAAAATTCCACAGACCACCTGGCTTAATAGAAATATATTTTCTCCCAGTTCTCTACGATCTTGTTAATCAGAAGACTGTTGCATGTTATTTTTTCTGTGCATGTGCATATGCAGTCAGTATCTCTATAGACATCCAATTTTCTCTTCTCTAGTTAGAGTGTATTAGGGAACATGCTTAAAGTCCTTGTTTAAATTCACTCCTCTTTTAAAGGACCTGATCTCCAAACAGGGCTGCATCTTGATGTATTGATTGTTATAATGGGCCTCAAAAAAGATTTTTAAAGAGACACAACTCTGCTTGAAACCATAGAAATCCACTGTAGATTGGGAACAAAGATGAAATATGACTACTGTTTTTGTTTTAGATCTTTGATTTCAATAAATGTCCTATGGTCTGTCGTTGTCAATGGATAATTGCTAGAATCAATAAGAGTTTTTTCCCAGACTTAGTGTGAGTATAACAAGGATAATAATCAAAATGATTTGACTGCTGAGATCTTTGTATGGGCTACTGATTATGGCATTCATGTTAAATCTTGCTGCCTGGACAGCTTGCCACTAGATCCTACCTGCCTTTGGGGGATGGGGATGAGATGGCACAGAGTCAATGACACAGACTCTGGGAGCAGGTGAGAAACACTACAGTAAGCTCATCTGAGCACTGCTGCAAGCTCCTTTGGTACCCTCCACCCACAACCCTGTTGGTCCCAAGAAAGCATCTCTTCTAAACAGCAGTTCCTGATTGCCTGGCATTGTTTCCATTAACAATTCTTGGTCTCTCAGGTAGTCCTCAATTAGTTCCTCCTGCAGGAGATTCTTTTGTGGCTGCTTGGGCCCCCCAGCATTTACATATTGGTGATCCCCCTCACGCAGTTCCAGCTACAAAATCCAATGAGCAGATCATTAGGGTTCTACTTGATCTTTATAACTAAATCAAACCTTTAAGGAAGAGGCCTTGGCTTAGGGAGGGAATGGATCCAGCAGGAGGTTAAGGAGAGGATGGGGTAGGGGGAGTGGTATAGAGGCAGTACTCATACATGGAGCTCTTAAACATAAACTAATAAGAAAACTTTAGAGAAAATTTTAACTTTTGATGCTGTATCAAACCCCAGATAAGAGACTTCTCTTACCCAAGAGGTGGCAGGATTCTTTTGAAGGAGTACTTCTAAGTCTTTTGAGTTAAGTCATTCCTAAGTAACTTGACACTAGAGAACAGATTTTAGTTTTTTACTAGATTTTTTCTTTTCTTTTCTTTTTCTTTTTGAGAACTATTGATAATGATGGTTTCCTGAAGTCTAGAAAATCACCATAGTACTCAGGTCAAGAGTAGGTTCTATTGATGTTCATGTGGATTAAGGGATTAAGGGATTAAGGGATTGTTGAATATTACTGAAACCTCTGTTGTCTTATCAAAAAACAAAACCAAAAATCCAACAACAACAACATCAACAACAATAAGCAAACGTAAAAACAACCAACCAAC
>JADRCD010141167.1:0-16368 GCA_019843815.1 Montemys delectorum | reverse complement strand
GTTTTAATTAATAATTATGAATTATATACAATATAGTATGAAGTATTAGGGAAACAATCAAGTACCAGATTTATAGTCTTAACGTGATGTTTTCATTTAAGCAGAACTCATCTTCAAGTTGAGCAGAAATGAGATTACTCCAAGTAAGAGCTTCAGAGATGATGAGAATATGTGGCATTTGATGTGGCTACTCTGATTTGAATGCAGCAATGTTATAGTATAAGATGTTGACATGGGAATAATCTAAAAATAGGCCATTGAACATTTAATTATTTTTTAAAAATTACTAATTACTAGTGTGTAGCTGTTATAGCAGTTACTTCAAGTCAGGTTGTTTTGGGGGCTTAGGTGTAACCCAGTGCCTAGACAGAGTTATCAGGTGTGAGATCCAATGTTTAATGGCCTGCATTTACAATACATAAGTACATGCTTACATACATTACCTTGAGACAGAATTAGGGAAAAAGTGGCCATGACAGACAAGTAAGGAATTTGGAAGGACTCCTAAATTTGGAGGGAATTAAGGCAGCTGAATCATATCTAACCCAGGGATGTGTTGATTATATTTATTCCAGAAAGATCAGCAGCCATTTCACATGCATCTTGTATGACTTGAATCCCAGTTATTTTTTTCCATCCATTTTTTATTGGATATTTTATTTATTTACATTTCAAATGTTATCCCCTTTCCCAGTTTCCCCTCCACAACCCCCTAATCCCATCCTCCCTCCCCTGTTTCTATGAGGGTGATTACTTACCCACTCACCCACGTCCCTCTCCCCACCCTGACATTTCTCTACACTAGGGCATCAACCTTCCCAGGACCAAGGTCCTCCCCTCCCACTCATGTCCAACAAGGCCATTCTCTGCTACATATGCAGCTGGAGCCAGGGGTCCCTCCATGTGAACTCTTTGGTTGGTGGGAGCTCTGTGGGGTCTGGTTGGTTGATATTGCTGTTCTTCCTATGACTTGCAGACCCCTTCAACTCCTTCAGTCCTTTCTCTAACTCCTCCATTGGGGACCTTGTGCTGTGAGCATCCACTTCTGCATTAGTCAGGCTCTGGCAGAGCTTCTCAGGAGACAGCTATATCAGGCTCCTGTCAGCAAGCACTTCTTGGCATCCACAAAAGTGTCTGGGTTAGATGTTTGTCTGGGGATGGATCCCCAGGTGAGGCAGTCTCTAGATGGCCTATTCTTCAGTCTCTGCTCCATACTCTATCTCTGTATTTCCTTATTTCTTCCCCTGAGTATTTTGTTCCTCCTTCTAAAAAGGACTGAATTATCCACACTTTGGTCAACAATGGACAAATGTGACCTCATAAAATTGCAAAGCTTCTGTAAGGCAAAGGACACTACCAATAGGACAAAAACGGCAACCAACAGCCTGGGAAAAGATCTTTACCAACCCTACATCCAATAGAGGGCTGATATACAGTATATACAAAGAATTCAAGAAGTTAGACTCCAGAGAACCAAAAAACCCTATAAAAAATGGGATACAGAGCTAAACAAAGAATTCTCAACTGAGGAATACTGAATGGCTGAGAAGCACGTAAAGAAATGTTCAACATCCTTAGTCATTAAGGAAATGCAAATCAAAACAACCCTGAGATTCTACCTCAGACCAGTCAGAATGGCTAAGATCAAAAACTCAGGTGAGCAGATGCTGGCAAGGGTGTAGAGAAAGAGGAACACTCCTTCACTGCTGGTGGGATTGCAAGCTGGTTCAACCACTCTGGAAATCAGTTTGGCGGTTCCTCAGAAAATGAGACATAGTACTACCTGAGGACCTAGCAATACCACTTCTGGGTATATACTCAGAAGATGCTCCAACATGTAGTAAGGACACATACTCTACTATGTTCATAGCAGCCTTATTTGTAATATTTATAATAGCCAGAAGCTGGAAACAATCCAGATGTCCCTCAACAGAGAAATAGATAAAAAAAAATATGGTACATTTACACAAAAGAGTACTACTCAGCTATTAAAAGCAATGAATTCGTGAAATTCTTTGGCAAATGGATGGGATTAGAAAAATATCATCCTGAGTGAGGTAACCCAGTCACAAAAGAACACACATGGTATGCACTCATTGATCAGTTACTTTTAATGTTTGACAATTAAACTGTGCTATTAATGCACTTATTCATTAAAATTAGAATTTGAATAATAGCCCAAATTATAGTGCTTTCTATTCTTAAGAATAGATATACTTATGGATATCCTTATAATTGGGCACTTGGTTATATCTTGTTAATCTTATTTAATTGGCTATTAAAGCAGTTGTGGTTTGACGAGTAGGGGCGATTGCAGAAAAAGGGTGCTTGGATTCCCAATTCTCAAACTCAACAATTGAGTTTTAACTATTATAAACACAGTCTCTGAAATATATCTATTAGTGTTAGTGTAGTCAAACATTTAATGAAAGTATTACCTGCCTTCAAAGAGAATGAACTTGTTTTTTTCAGACACTGCTACCAAGTTGTTTATATGTCTTGAGATCATTTAAGACTGAACTTACCCTGCTGTCCTATTGTGTACTTAGCCTATTTAAGGTTAACTTGGCTTTAAGAGAACAATTTAACCAATGATACTTGCCTTGGATTTTTCTGTGTAATCAGAATTTACAAACTAAGCTAGTGTGTAATAGAAAGTTACATACTCTGCTGTGTCCTTGACAGAGAATGACAAAAAATAATGTATGGGTATACATATGTGTGTAGTAGCATTCATTCCTACCCCTCCTCCCCCAACAGGTTGAAGTAACCTTAAGTCAAACAAATAACTCTAATCAATGTTGGAAGCAACATGTGTATGTAGGTTGATAACATTTATTTGAAGTTATGAGTGCTATTCTGGGTCAGTAAAATAACTTCTTCCCTGTAAAATCTCCTTAAAGATCTCTATAAAAATTCATTTCTTTACCATTTCATGTCTTCTACACTGTTCAATAAATCCAGAGCAGAATACTTTGCTGAAGATAGGCACAAACACAGAATAGACACAGACAACAAGGACAGATAGATATATCAGAAACACACAACAGATAGACAGCCCACAGGCCAGTAGCCACAGACTGCCAACGGATAGAGGATGTGAGTAGGGAAGAACAGAATCAACATTTGAGCTTATTCTTGGTCAAACTACTCCAAGAAGATTCTGTCTTTATTGCTTACTGCAGTATGGACACATCTTGGTTATCTCTAATGTTTTAACTGATGCATTTTATTTAGTATTCCCAGACTCTTACAGATACAGTGTGAAGCAGGTTTTCTCAAAATGTATTTTTTATAATTGTTTAAGGGATCTCCTTGAAGCTATGTTTAAAAAGACAAAAGAAAATCAGCCATCTTAGCCTCCGTGTATGGGAGATGCTGGGGGAACAGAACACAGGCAAGGACATGAGTGGGCACACTGCACACTCTAAGGAAAAAGGTTTGCATCTTGACAAGTTTGCTTTGTTGTGTTGCTACTAACATGATGTTCAGGGTTGACATTAAAAAAGTTTTATTGTCCCTTTCATTGACTTAAATGAGTGGACCGAGAGAGAAAAGATGGAGAAAGGAGTGTACATATATTCACCTGGACATCTTCAACCATTTTACATATGAAATACATGTTTAAAAGATGATTCAACATGATGAGGGAACAAGGTTAGGGATAGAAGAAGGACTATTATTTTGTGGTTCATTGTTTTAAATCTGAGAATCTTAGGTGATATCCAGCTACAGAGGCCTTAATATTACAGTGACTATTGTTGGGCTCAGAGGATGAGCCCACTTTGTTGTCACAGTGACTGCAAAGGATTTTTGTTTGTTTGTTTGGTTGGTTGGTTAGTTTTTGTTTTTTGGGTTTTTTGTTTTTTGTTGTTGTTGTTTGTTTTTTAGCTGTTCACACACATATCGCTCAATGTTTGCATCACCAAAACTAGGTCATCCATGGAGGACTACTTTTTCACTGTTTAAAGCTCTGTTTCACCATTTCAGACTTCTGCTAATTAAACATTTTGTTCTAAGAATTAAATTGAGAGGACCTCGTTTTGCATTTCTCAGCCTCCTGAAGATATTTAAGATTATAATGTAGTGCTTTCTCATTTGCAAGCTTTCATTAGTTAACTGTCAAAATCTCTCCAAATCCCCTGTCAGTTGATTTTAGTTCACAGTGTTATTTAAATATCAGGTCTCTTCTTACTCAGACTTAAACACCACTGATAATTCAGGAAATGTGGACTGCCAGCCTCTGAAGCACTTCTAGTTAGATGTCAAGAATGGTCTATGTTGACAATAAACAGTTCCAATGGCTGGACCTCCTGTCTCACCTGCCTTAAGAAACACTAGCTTTCAAAGTTACCTGTGCCTTTAGAACAGGATGTAGAGTTGTACACACAGACTGACATGACTTGAGCAATGTGATCTGTGTGTAAAACCAGATTTAAACCAGATATCATACATCTACTGGTCAGAATAATTAAGTTCTCTCTGTCTCTCTGCCTCTGTCTCTCTTTCTCTCTGTCTCTCTCTGTCTGTCTCTGTCTGTCTGTCTCTTTCTCCTTCACCCCCCTCCTTCTGTGTTTACTCTTTAGTCTGCATTACTGGGGACCAAAGTTTGTCAAGAGGAGAATTTGGACTTTCAAGTCTCAAGGAGTTGGCTTCTATCCTAGGTTCTGCTGAGAAAGCCTCTCAAAATTTCTAAGTCTTCCTTTCTTCACTAGACATTTGAGAAATAAAAAAAATGACTATATTGTTGAAGATTAAAGAGAAGATGTGTGAAATGCTTAATACAGAATCTATGACAATGGGTCAGCAGAAAATAGTTACGATAAAAGACAACCTGAGGACCTGTCACTCTAGCCTTCGGTGCAGTAGAATGTGTACCGTGTTCGTCTCTGTTCCTGGCTGGAGCCTCCTGCTTTAGCTTCAGATGCCTCCTCTCACCCCCATCTTGTGTTTTCACAAAAATGTGACACATGCTGCTCAGGACTGACTCACTAGGGACTAGCATATCCATACCTTAGTTTGCAGCAGGCAAGCCTGAGTGACTATCTAGTGTAGTTTTGAAATGGGAGCAGATGCTCACGATTTGAGATTCTCTGTGATGGAAGCATCTGAAAAGTCATTGCCATTTTATTTTCTGCTCTTAAAATACAAAATTTCAGGCACCACTGAAATCGTAATGTGACTCAGCTTGGAGAACGTCCTTCAGAGTCTGACAAGGCCAAGTGTGGTGTTGCTTTCCTGCCTTCTGGAAGCAGAGACGTGGTGTTGGCAAGGTCATCCTAGCCTACCCTGTCCCAAAAGGAATCTAAATAGCAAATAATAATGTTGCTGAGCGTAAGATGAAGGTGTGATGCAAGAGTGGAGAAGAGTTGGGAGTCCTGAAGTTGGTAGTGAGCATGTGTGGATGTGTACTGCTGTTTCTATTTATGTGAATGCTGAAAAATTTGATATTTAAGCAATTTGGGGATGCTAACACCCTTTTAAAAATATTTATAAATATCAAGCATGTGTTAGCTTCTGCTTACTTCATGAAGCCATCATTTGGGTGTTATTTAATGTATCACATCATTATTATAGGTGACATAAAGTTTTATGTAATCTACAATTTATATTAGAGATTATATAAAATAGCAAAAGACATGGAAGTTACATTCATGAGGGATGCAAGGAAAGTATCTCATTGCAAGGGATGCTTGGGAAAAATATCTAAGTCGTGCTGCAACTCACTGTCCTCTGGTTTAAGGATTATATAAGTTATCACCAAAGCCGTGCATGCATTTATATTTAATGTTTCCACTAGGAGAAGTAATCGGGACTGAAACAATACTGAGGGTTAGAAACCTTACAATATGCCACACTTGATGATGAAAGATGTTTCAAAAATAGGCCTAGCTGCATTTAAACAGCCCATTAGGCAAGAAGAGTCCACTGGCAGAGCAGGCTGCGAGCCTAGCTAATAGATCCATGCATTAAAAGCTTAGGCTAACTTTGGGTTTGTGATGCGTAAAATAAATTGCAGAGCCCAGCAGAAAGAGCAGTTGCTGTATCGTTTTCCCAAAGATCTCAGTATACGATATACTGAGGCTAGGAGCAAGTTATCAGGATCTTCTACAGAGGTGATCCTGACATTTGCTGTCACTGTACCTGAATCCTCTCACTTTGTAAGAGGGTCACTTTGTGAGGGTCTTGTTAGAATTAACAAATTAATGCTAATTTATTCCACTGACATTGAAAGTTAGTGGTCAAGTTGGATGTCCTACCCTGTGTTATTGCACCTTTTTGTGCTTGCTGTTCAATTGAAGTAAATGTTTCTAACCTTGGATTCAGGTGAGACTAGGCACAAATTATCTATTAACACTATATGGAGCACAGCTTCATAAACTCTCAGAATCCTCATCATGATTTAAGGATGAGATTGCTGTTGCCCACAGAGTATGCTGTAAGGGAAGATGAAGCATCATTATTCACTGAACTGATACTAGTACAATAATAATTACTGTGAATTATTATTCTTGGTGTTATGGATCATTGACCTTGAAGCTTGAAGATTTAGATGTAGCTTGCTATCTCTTCAATTTGGAAACTGCCATTTTTCTTGGTTGCTGTGGAGAATTCAGAAAAGGGCACTCTGTAGTTCATATTTGGAAGGGGCCAGAAAACTTAGTCTAAAACTTGAAGGGCTAGAGGGCTATTTGACCAAAATTTACAGATGCCCTTGCACATTGGAGTCAATCCTGTACTTTTACATAATGGTTGTTTTATTTAGGTACAAGTCGTGAGAGTGCAGCTCCATCTGCTCAGGTTTCTGCTGAAGTAGTGATGGAATCAGGATGTATCCCCAAGAGAGTAGCACACAGGGAAAGTTTCCACAAAGGCTGAGTGTTGTGTTCCCAGTTTCCTCCCCAGGAACCAGCTTTCCAGATTATAGAAAGCCCGTCTTCTTCCCTCCCTCATTCCCTGACTCAAGGTTTCATGAAAGAATTATCCACCAGAGAAGGATGAGTGTGTACTGATGGGAGCTGTAAGTTTTTCTAAGTAACTGATTTGGGAGCCATTCTCTTAGGGATGGTATTGTTAAATGGAAGATTCCAGGAAGATTCTAAGTAGAAGTGAATCACTAAGAAACTCCATGACTATAGTTCCATATAGAATGATTCCAGTCTATTAGAGAGCCCAGAGGCAATGATAACTATACAACTCGTTCATTCTCCATGAAAAGGAATAATTTCCTGCTAAAAATGACTTAATGTCAGGGCTCCTTGGGGAAATAGTTTATCTCATGTGTATAAGGAAATGTGTAAGATAAAACTGAATATCGTGGTATTCCCTAAACATGGAAGCTATCAAAGACTAACTAGGGTCAGCTAAAAAATGACACAGTTGTCAAATTGAATTGACTATAGTTCTCTGAGATGCCACAATACATACCAAATATACACAAGCTAGTATTCTCTCAGTTACCTTATATGTTAAAAATGCCGTGTGCATATGAGTAAACTGGCTATAATCAAGTGTTTTTCAAGGGTAGATGGGGATGAAATCCTATATCTCAAAACACATCAGCAGTTTCACCTCTCCCTGTTATCACAGAGCAGGGCTCAGCTTGAGGGCATGAGAGCAAGGATTGTGGGATGGAGTTCTTAAAGGGCAACTCTCCTGGGATGTTTCTCATTTTAAAGAAGACAACCCCACTTGATGGGTAACAGGCAGTGTTCCCACCTGTTCTGCTGCCATGGCATGGCGCTCAATAATGACCCCTGGTGCTTGAATTCCTCTGCACTGCAGTTTAGTTTGGGCATCTAAGCATTCTACAGCAGAAGGGGGTTCTGTTTTGCTCTCTGAGTATTCCTGTTGTCTGCTGAGGCACCTGGCACACTGTAGCCCTCAGTAGATGAGAACTGGAGAAGTGCCTGATATGGTAAGAAAACTTCCTGTGAAACGAGTGTTAGAAATCACTATCTACATAGTACCCCATCAATACTTCGCTGTCTCCTGCTTATTGTGAGTGACTTTGTTGGTATTGTCTTTAGACAGAGTTTTGCTTTACGATTTTGGCAGCCCTAGTCCAGATTGATCTTGAACTTCCAGCAATCCTCCTGCTTCAGTCTTCAAGATGTTAGAATTATAGTTTTGTACTGCTTTGTTCAGCTGTGAGTATCTTAATATTAGTGTTTACCTTTAATTATTTAAAATGTGTGGTTTATAAACAATTACTAAAATTCTAAGAAAGCTAAAGTCTACCATTTATGTAATATCTACCATTTTTCCTAAGCTTTGCATTAGTTTTTTGGAGGATATAACTTACTTTATTTGACTGACAAACTTAGGAAATCTCTAATTTGTTTTTTGGACAGTTAATTCTCAAAGATGTTAAAGTCTTGTGAAATTCATTTAGCTAGAAAATGGTCAGGCTTGGGATATAGAAATGCAATCTTGGTCTCACTAAATATTTTGGGCTAAAAATAGCGTGAAGGATTTTCAAACTTGAGAATGAATAAATAAGACAGTGTTAGTTGGGACATTTTTTATTACAAGAATTCTCTATTCCCATCAGCAATAAAACATGTAACTTTCAATACATTGTTTGCTGCTGAGTATACAGAATCATTCTAAGGTAAATTTCCCCTTAGACAAAATTCTAGTGAAAATAATAAGAATTTGAATCTGTAGATCTAATCATACTTGAGCATTGGTAGTCAGTGCGTTTTACAATTCAATCTTGTGTCAATGGGATTGTTTCAGAACACAGCCTTTCAAACTCAGAAGGTCACTGCAGAGATCCTGCTTTTGACTCAAACCTTGCATGTTGTCTATATATCCCTGGGAGAACATGCCAACTCTTGGGTCTACTGTGTTGTCTAAAGCTCATAGTTGATCACTAATATAAGAAATGAATCTGAGTGACTTGGTACTTCAGAAAGTGGACCCAGAGAAGAATTATCATGTGAAGGAGCAGAACATCCATCTTCACATTCAGTGCCTTATCAGTTTAACACTATCCACCTATTGTCTATCTATCATCTATTTTTCAACCTATCTTTCTGTCTCTCTATAAGTTTGTCTTAAATAAATTTCCATTGCTGTGATACAACACACAACAAAACAAAACAAAAAGAAACAAACAAATGAATAAACAAAAAACACTTGGAGTGGAAAGAGTTTCTTTGACTTACAGGTTGTAATCCATCATCAGAGAAGCCAGGACAGAAATATAAGGCAGGAACTGAAGCAGAGACCAGGGAGGAATGCTGCTGCTACTTATCATCATCATCATCATCATCATCATCATCATCATCATCATCATCATCATCATCATCATTTGGGGTGTGTGGCTTGCTCAGTAAGCTTTCTTATACAAGAACCACCTGCTCAGAGGCAATACTGCCCATTGTGAGCTGCACCCCCCCCCCCAACAACTACCACAAATCTAGAGAAAGAGAGAAAAACAAATTTGAGGGGACAGGAAGGTGAAGGTGATCTGAGAAGAATTGGTGTAGGAAAAAGATGATAAAAAATATAACATGAAAATATTTAAACAAAATAAATTAAGAAAAGAGGAAGAAAATGCCCCATAGACTTCCCCACAAGCAATCTGACAGGGGTATTGTCTTAACAGAAGGTCCTGTTCCCAAATGATTCTTAACTTGTGTGAAGTAGATATAAAACTAAATAGTACAAAGTTTTCAAATATTTTCTTTTAAGTTCCCAGTACATTCTTAAAAACAATGAATCTCTCAGAGAATGTTGGCTAATATTCATTATTGTCTCCCAAGTTAGATATCAAAACTGATACAGTCCACATATGAGACTATGCAGACACATATGCCAGTAGGTATATGTACAGGATGTTGTCAATCATTGTAGGAGCTCTGGAAAATCGTACTGTATATGCCTCAGAAAAGAGGGCACAGATAGCTTGGAAGCTGTGGAATTATGCAACGGATTTATCTCCGAAGGTGTCTGCACTATACTTTGATAATTGCACATGCTCACATGTACGAAACACATGCATGCATATGTGCATGCGCGCGCGCGCGCGCGCACACACACACACACACACACACACACACACACACACACACACACACACCAGTTTCCCTTATTGTCTTTTGACTTGGCCTACTTAGTTTTCTTCCTGGCCATATCACTTAAAAGTCCTTGGGAATCTTTTCTTTCTTTTTTTTTTTTTTTCATAATTTACTTGTTAGGAACATAATCCAATCTCAACTTTTAAAGTGCTATTTATATGCAGATACTCCACAGAGTGCTTTTCCAACCTTCAGTTTCGTCTTGAACTCTGTAACTGTTCACTTGACTTCTTTCCATGGGTGTCCGTAAGCATTCCCAAGTGAAGGTATAAAGAACTCAACTCTTCATGCCTCCATCATTCCCAGGATAAACACCTTCTTCAAACAGCAATCAGATCATTTCTCTTGAAAAGGGGAATGGCTCTCCAAATCCTTCATCAGGTTTTCATCTCACAATAATATGTTCCTCAAACAAGAGCTTTCGAATGGACCCCTAAACCCTCCCTGGCTTGCTCCTTTCTTCTCTTATTTATCTTTATGTAAGACATTAAATATTATTTTCATTTAGATGTATGTGTGCTGTCTGGGTATATGAATATATGTAACCATAGAGATCAGATGTGATAATAAATATACTCTGAAACTGGAGTTACAGGCAGCTGTGATTCACATGACATGGGTGCTCTAAACTAAACCCAGTCCTTTGCAAAAGCAGTGTGTACTTTTATTCCCTGAGTCTTTTAAGTCCCCTTCTCCCAACTTTCCTTCTGTCAGTTTCTCATCTAATCACCTTACTATCCTATGGCTCCTCCGAGAGTTTGGACTTACAGTATATTCTCCTCCAGTGATCAGTTGCACTTCTGTGATGTTCAATGGTCCAAGCCTTAGATCATTGTCAGTGGTGATTTTTGCAAATGAAACCATCTCTCAATCTCCTCTTTTAGATCATAGCTTGCTCAATGCCATTCCCCACATTTCTTGCTTTATATATTTTGTTGCACTTTTAAACCATCTAATGTTTAATTCATTATTTAAAAATGTCTGCTATCTTGCCATAAATGGAGAACTCTTCAAGGCAACGGCTTTTTCCTCATGTCAGTCATCTTCTTATTTTACCATTCTTCAAAATTTTGGGTGTGCTTGGCATAGCCTAAACCCTTAGTGAATAATAATCAAATGGCTGAATGAATTCAAGTGAATTATTTTAGGTCTTTAGGTAGAGAATGTAGGCATATCAATGAAATGTAACTATCAGACGTATCCTCAATTCTTTAGGCCACTGGTGGAGAGGGAAGATCCCATTTACACATCTGGCCCATCAGTCTGGGAAATCATGTCCAGTATCCACTGTGTGTGGTGACCTCAGAATTGACATTTACAGGATGTACAGTATGAATTGTAGGATTGCACAGTACTAGTAGATGTAATAGAAATGTAGATGAAGCTAAGTGAAAAGTTCTCACAAAGTGATCAAGCTTATGCATTACCATGGCCTGTTGCTACTGTTGCTCTTGTTATAGTTATTGTTGTTGGTTTTTTTTTTTTTTTTGTAATTTGAATCCTCTGTGGAAGGGATACAGAATGTAGGATTTCATACATTTGTTGAAATAGACAAGCTTTTAGTTGTGTAGCATCTCATTATGGGATTTTGAGAATGAGTCTTTATTACTCATATGTGCCAAACATTTTAACATTTTTTTCTGGCCAGAGAGAGAGAGAGAGAGAGAGAGAGAGAGAGAGAGAGAGAGAGAGAGAGAGAGAGAGAGAGAGGAGAGAGAGAGAGAGAGAGGAGAGAGAGAGAAGTATAGTACAATATTGGTATTCTTTTCCAAACCCAGAAGAGTGGGTGTTTTTGCGCTTAGAGTTGGGGCAATGCTCCAATCAGTCTGTAAATAAACAAGAGCAGTCGAAGTCTACGTGGCATTGTGAAGATTCACAGGAATGGAGACTTTTACATAACTGTTTCTTTGTAAGTGAGGGACTGATCTCACATTGCATCTGTTCTCTCAACCCTTTGTGCTTCTCTTCCCCTCGATGTCATTTGCAAAAATGATGTGGTGAGAGAGGAGCTCAGTCAGCAGGTCTAGGAACAGAGTTCTTCCTTTCTTGGCCACAGGTGAAAATACTTAGCAGTTTTGATTATCCCTTTCTCACCTAGAGATCTGTCACAATTAGTGAGCAGTGCTCGTAACCAGGAGCTTCTTCTATTTTAAGGCATTTGTCCTTTAGTTCCTTATATCTGAAGACAATTATCCTTTAGGAATTCAGTCACTTCTACAGATCATTACATGTTAGCCAACACAGCGCAGCCCAATCATTGTAGCCATCACTCAGACAGAGATAAACTTTATGGATCTCATATTTGATGCAACCTTGGAATTATGGAACAGATTATAATCTACTTGTTTCAATACTCAATTTGAGGTTGAAGAGTGCCATTCACTAGGAAGAGAGAATGGTGGTGGGAAGTAGGTCAGAGGGAACAATTGTAAAGTGCCTAGCCATGTTTGTTGGGTCAGCCTTCTAATAGAAAGATATTGTGATGCAACCTTAAGCTGTGCCTAGATGTGTGTGCTTCTGTATTCCTACTGCTGTGAGTGCTGTGCAGTGTGAAATGTCACCATGGTGAGGCTGGATTGGTGGTGACAATACTAACAATATATCTTTTACATTGCTATGTTTCTGAAGGTCATTTCAGTCATTTCATTTTCCCTTACTTGATTTAGAGTTACAGGTCTCATAATCCAAGAACTCATAGGTGAACCACAGACCCTTTCAGAGACTTTGAGAAGACAGCATAATGACCATAGGATGTTACTTGCTCTTCTATGCTTATCTTCTACAAGTTCCAGTATGGCTCTCCACTGTGTACATACATCACATCACAACACATTTAACAGAGAAAGTAGACATCCTATCTGTCTTCAAAGAAACTAAAACCACAAAATATCACAAAGCCTTTTTCATGTTGACATGTAGACTTTTTAAGTTTTTAAATGATTTAATAAGTATTTAAATACATTCTCACTTAGAATATAATAATGTAAATATTGAACTTACATGAACTAAAAGTCCTTGGGAATTTGTTTTCACATAAATACCCCACATATTGCATGATTTATTACTTGTAATAATTTTTATTTGTTCATCCTCATATATTTTTGAGTGCCTGCCTTTTAGGAGGAAGGTAGAGAAATAAGCACTTCTTGTTTGTTTTGTTTTGTTTTGTTTTGTTTTGTTTTGTTTTGTTTTTTATCATCAGCCAGCTCAGCAGGCTTTAATGACTAAGGGCAGATTGGGCTGTGCCTGCTATCCTTCTGTCTCTGTGTTTGTTATGTGGGTTTCTCTCCTTGAAGGGACTGAGGACCACTGGAAAGGCATCACCAGGAGGGTACCTGGCTTCTGTAGTTCCGAGCAGTACTGTCTGCAATTGATTTCCATCCATCTGATACATTAGTTACCAAAGACAGTGTAGTTGTGTCTGTTGTCTCTCATAGCATAATTGTATTTCTCTTCAATGTTAAGAACTTGGCACTTGTCAATTGAGTGCTACAGGGCCAAGTCTGAGAGGTGCCCTGGCATTATGATTCATTCATTTGTTCATTCATTCATCCATATCACTTGCCTCAATTTCCCTTCCTTTCTTTTCTTTCTTCCCTTCTTCTCTCCCTTTCCTCCTCTCACCCCTGACCCCCATTTGTCCTCAGCTATTCATTGTGTTGTGTAGTATGTGAGCTGTGTTGTGTGTAAGTCCTGGCTCTCAGGAGAAAATTTGAAAAGTGATGTTTTGCCATAAGGGAACTTAATTTCCCAGAGTTCTTTATGGTTGAGATATTCTAATCAAATTTACAATAGAATGTAGCGAATAAATCAAAAGGTAAATGTGTTACATTTCACTTAGGGGATTATAATTTCCTGCATATTCAATTTCTCTGCACCTACACATGGAGAAGGATGGAGCACTGGACCTGGCAGGGCTTGAACAGAAGAGGGAAGGGCCACTGAAAGAGAGACAGACAGAAACACACACACACACACACACACACACACACACACACACACACACACACAGAGAGAGAGAGAGAGAGAGAGAGAGAGAGAGAGAGAGAGAGAGAATTTACTTAGTATGTATGAAGCCTATAGGCCAAGTCTCATGACACACATGTGCAAGTTATTCTTATTCCTTTTGCATCTATAAAAATAATTCTCAGTGTGATTTCATTAGCAACATTTCAAAACAATAACATTTTGTACCATCTTATACTAAAAGCAGATGTCCCCACCTATTTATGCTACCACATATGCACTCACAAATTCCATCCTATTCTGTAGAGTTGATCTGTAATTATAGAATGAGGATAAGGTGGATGGCTGGACTCTTGAATACAAGAGCCCCCAAGTGCTGGGATTAAAGGTGTGCGCCACCACTGCCTGGCTCACAAGAGCTAAAAGTAACCACTTGGCTCTTCCTGGACTACATTAAGGCCTTAGATGTGTTCGAAGCATCTCATTTCTTAAGGCAAACAAGCCAGGTAAACATTACAGCTCCATTATGATTATGTATTTCAGACATGAGAAAATGCTAAGAAATGTTGAGACCCAAAGCATATAACAGTTATCTAGATTTTAAAGATCTGTTCAGATGATATTCCTTGTGTTAGATAAGTAAGGAGTTTGTGGCTGAGGGTGGCATCCTGTTTTCTTAGGCTTTGTTTTAAAGAATAAAAACTGGAAAAGAACAACTCGCAGCCCTCCACACACTCTTCTTTGGTCTTTAGAACTCTGGCTTCATAGGTTTGATAAATAAGGTTGAGACAATGGCTGTCTGGGCATCTGATTTGCACTGCTAATGATTTCCTGGAAGGCCTCCAATGATTTGTTCTAGCTATCCTCAGGTGTATAAATATGGAAACAGGAAAAAGTAACAAAGGCAGAACAGTAAAACTTTATAGGGAAATGCCCATAATTCAATATCTGAGGATATTAAATTGAAGGCTTGAAGGGCTGTCATGTGAATAAGGAATTAGTACTTCTCTGGGGAGATGAATTAAAGGAACCAATAAAGAGAAATTACAGATGTGAGTTACAGAGCTCAGTATCAGGGAGTTTTAGTGTTTGATGGTTATTTGTTTACTGGTTTTTAGTTAGATTTTTTTCTCTTCAGAATGTTTTCAGTTCTCTGGCATTGGATTGCTTATTGTAAAGGTATGTTTTAATTCTTAATTTTGTCTCTTAACACTCCTGTTCTTACATAACACTCCCACTCTACAGATTAAGAAACTTCAGTAGCAGTCTAGCCTAGATAGTTAAAGTGTGGGTTAATAGGGAAAATGACTTAAAGAGGGACAATTGGGTAAGGTAACTGAAGCTACAGGGTTGGGTGTGGAGGGACCAAAGGAGGCAGTGCATACTGCATCCCCATATCATTTCTGGGAATTGGCAGATCAACCACCTCCTCTGTTTGGCTTTCATGCAATGTGGGTGCCCTGTAAGAACTGAGTCCAGGTGAGAAGTGGACCAGATATAAGACAGGCATGATGGACAAGCATTTGGTTAGCCTTTGAAGATTGTCCTTCAAATCCTAGCATTGGCATTAGGTGCCCACTGTCCGTTTGGAGCAGTCCTAATCATGTTAAATGTCAACATTTTGATACACAGATATGAATTGGCTATACATTTTCTGTTTCAATAGAACAATCCAGGCTTTACAACTAAAACTAAACATCTCTCACTTCTTCCACCCCTGTGGCCAGTAGAGATTCTACATGGAACTGGATGCATAGTCACAGATAAAGGACATGAATAGGAAACTGGAATTTAAGACCATTTTTACTGTTCCAGCATGTTAGCTGTTTTAATTATGATTCTTACTTGTATGAGAACAAATGACACACTTGGAAAGCATAGAAAAACTAGAAAAAGAAGTTCACCCAGAGTCCTACAGCAGGAAAGTATCATTGGCATCCATTCTATGTTCTAGTGGGGTTATCCATTGCTGTCAATCCAGCTGCTTTTAAAATCCTAGTGACAAAAAGTGTATGAGGATTAGTTGCAATTGTGAGTCACAGCTCAGTGTCATTAATCTTGAAATTTGAGAAATCTTAGTGAGAAAGGAATAGAGTAGTTGAAATGTTGAGTGTTCTGATGAGTGTCCATTTGTGTTTGAGGGTCCTGTCTTTAGTGGGCCACAGGAAAGGCTAAATCTTGGGCTGCTATCCAGATGACCCACACCCAAAGCCTGCTGTTTGGGAATTTGATTCACCATTTTGTTTTCTTAGTTACTGTATCTGTAATACATGAGTGTGTGTGTGTGTGTGTGTGTGTGTGTGTGTGTGTGTGT
>JADRCD010141152.1:0-10487 GCA_019843815.1 Montemys delectorum | reverse complement strand
GTTTCTATTTTGTGGAATAGTTTGAGGAGTATTGGTATTAGGTCTTCTTTGAAGGTCTGATAAAATTCTGCACTAAACCCATCTGGTCCTGGGCTTTTTTTGGTTGGGAGACTATTAATGACTGTTTCTTTTTCATGAGCAGATATGGGACTGTTTAGCTCCTTCATCTGATCTTGATTTAACTTCGGTACATGGTATCTGTAGGAACTTGTCCATTTCATCCAGGTTTTTCAGTTTTGTAGTTTTGTTGAGTATAGGCTTTTGTAGTAGGCTCTCATGATTTTTTGGATTTCCTCAGTGTCATTTCTGATCTTGTTAATTAGTATACTGTTTCTGTGCCCTCTATTAGCCTTGCTAAGGGTTTATCTATTTTGTTGATTTTCTCAAAGAACCAGCTCCTGCTTTGGTTGATTCTTTGTATAGTTCTTTTTGTTTCTATTTGGTTGATTTCAGCCCTGAGTTTGATTATTTCCTGCCTTTGACTCCTCTTGGGCGAATTTGCTTCTTTTTGTTCTAGAGCTTTCAGATGTGCTGTCAAATTGCTGGTTTATGCTCTCTCCTGTTTCTTTTTGGAGGCACTTAAAGCTATGGGTTTTCCTCTTAGGATTGTTTTCATTGTGTCCCATAGGTTTGGATATGTTGTGGTTTCATTTTCATTAAACTTTAGAAAATCTTTAGTTTCTTTCTTTATTTCTTCCTTGACCAAGTTATCATTGAGTAGAGTGTTGTTGAGTTTCCATGTGTGTGTGGGCATTAAATTGTTTCTGTTGTTATTGAGGAGCAGCCTTAGTCCATGATGATCTGATAGGATGCAAGGAATTATTTCAGTCTTCTTGTATCTGTTGAGGCCTCATCTGTCACCAATTATATGGCCAGTTTTGGAGAAGGTACCATCAAGTGCTGAGAAAAAGTTATATCCTTTTGTTTTAGGATAAAAAGTTCTATAGATATCTGTTAAATCCATCTGTTTCATAACTTCTTTTAGTCTCTCCATGTCTCTGTTTAGTTTCTGTTTCCATGATCTGTCCATTGTAGTGAGTGGGGTGTTGAAATCTCCCACTATTATTGTGTGCAGTGCAATGTGTGCTTTGAGCTTTAGTAAAGTTTCCTGTATGAATGTAGATGCCCTTGCATTTGGAGCATAGAGGTTTAGAATTGAGAGTTCATCTTGGTAGATCATACCTTGATGAATATGAAGTGTCCCTCCTTATCTTTTTTGATCACTTTAGGGTGCAAGTTGATTTTATTCTTTATTAGAATGGATACTCCAGCTTTTTTCTTGGGACCATTGGCTTGGAGAATTTTTTTCCATCCTTTTATTCTGAGGTAATGTCTGTCTTTGTCACTTAGATGGGTTTTCTGTATGCAACAAAATGTTGGGTCCTGTTTACGTACCCAGTTTGATAATTTATGTCTTTTTATTGGGGAATTGAGTCCATTGATATTAATAGATGTTAAAGAAAGGTAATTGTTGCTTCCTGTTATTTTTGTTCTTAAAGTTGGAAATCTGCTCTTGTGGCTATCTTCTTTTAATTTTGTTGGAAAATTACTTTTTTGCTTTTTCTTGGATGTAGTTTCCCTCTTGTGTTTAAGTTTTCCCTTTATTACCCTATGAAGGACTGGATTTGTGGAGATATATTGTATAAATTTCATTTTGTCATGGAATACTTTGGTTTCTCC
This sequence comes from Montemys delectorum, assembly GCA_019843815.1. Taxonomy (NCBI): domain Eukaryota; kingdom Metazoa; phylum Chordata; class Mammalia; order Rodentia; family Muridae; genus Montemys; species Montemys delectorum. The sequence continues at coordinate 8,807 of JADRCD010141152.1, read as the reverse complement.
ATCTATGGTAAGTGAGAGTTTTGCTGGGTATAGTAGCCTGGGCTGGTATTTGTGTTCTCTTAAGGTCTGTATGACATCAACTCATGATCTTCTGGCTTTCATAGTCTCTGGTGAGAAGTCTGATGTAATTCTGAGAGGTCTTCCTTTATATGTTACTTGACCTTTTTCCCTCACTGCTTTTGGTATTCCTTCTTTGTTTTTTGTATTTTGTGTTTTGACTATTATGTGGTGGGAGGAATTTCTTTTCTGGTCTAGTCTATTTGGAGTTCTGTAGGTATCTTGTATGTTCCTGGCATCTCTTTCTTTAGGTTAGGGAAGTTTTTTTTCTATCATTTTGTTGAAGATATTTACTGGCCCTTTAATTTGGAAGTCTTCACTCTCTTCTATACCTATTATCCTTATGTTTGTTCTTCTCATTGTGTCCTGGATTTCCTGGATGTTTTGGGTTAGGAGCTTTTAGCATATTGTGTTTTCTTTGACTGTTGTGTCAATGTTTTCTTTGGTATCTTCTGCACCTGAGATTCTCTCTTCGATCTCTTGCATTCTGTTTGTGATGCTTGCATCTAGGGTTCCTGACTTCTTTCCTAGGCTTTCTATCCCCAGGGTTTTCTCTCTTTGCGATTTCTTAACTGTTTTTACTTCCATTTTTAGGTCCTGGGTGGTTTTGTTCGATTCCTTCACCTGTTTGTTTGTGCTTTCCTGTAATTCTTCAAGGGATTTCTGTGTTTTATCTTTAAGGGCTTCTACTTGTTTACTTGTGTTCTCCTGTTATTCTTTAAGGGATTTTTGTCTTTCCTCTTTAAGGGCTTGAACCTGATTACCTGTGTTCTCCTGTATTTCTTTAAGGGAGTTATTCATGCTCTTCTTAAATTCCTCTATCACCATCATGAGACATGATTTTAGATCCAAATCTTGTCTTTCTGTTTTTTTGGGATATCCAGGACTTGCTGTGGTTGGAGTACTAGGTTCTAATGAAGCCATGTAGTCTCGGTTTCTGTTCATAAGATTTTTGCATTTGCCTTTCGCCATCTGTTGATCTTTGGTTTTAGATGTTCTTGTTGTCTATGGCTGGATCTTATTCCTCCTGTGCATCTGTAAGCCTGTGTTAGCCCTTCTGGGAGATCAGCTCTCCTCAGGTAAGACCTGAGTCTCTGGGTTGGGGCACTCCTCGAAGGCAAACTCTCTGCTTGAGGGGAAGGGGCAGAGAGGGCTGTGGATCTGCAGAACCTCCTCCTAGGTGAAGAAGGAGGTAGAAAGGATCCTGTGCCAGCTGCCCTGCCACTTCTGAGGCCTGTGTCTGCTCGCTGGTCCCCCTACTCAGTTATTAAAAACAACAAATTTATGAAATTCTTAGGGAAATAGATAGATTTGGAGAATATCATCCTGAGTGAGGTAATCCAATCACAAAAGAACACACATGGTATGCACTTTCTGATAAATGGATATGAATCCAGAAGCTCAGAATACCCAAAATACAATCCACAAACCATAAGAAACTCAAGAAGAAGGAAGACCAAAGTGTGGATTCTTCGTTCCTTCTTAGAAGGGGGAGTAAAATACCCATGGAAGGAGTTCTGGAGACAAACTATGGAGCAGAGACTGAAAGAAGGACAATCCAGAGACTGCTCCTCTTGGGAATCTTTTCCATATTTAATTATCAAAGTCAGACACTATTGTGGATGTCAGCAAGTGCTGGCTGACAGGAGCCTGATATAGCTGTTTCCTGAGAGGGTCTGATAGTGCCTAACTAATATAAAAGTAGAGGCTCACAACCATCCATTGGACTGAGCATAGGGTCCCCAATGAAGGAGCTAGAGAAAGGACCCAAGGAGCTGAAGGATTTGCAGCCCCTTAGAATGAACAACAATATGAACTAACTAGTACCTTCAGAGCTCCCAGGGACTAAACCATCAACCAAAGAGCACACACTGTGGGACTCATGGCTCCAGCAGTATATGTACAGCAGAGGATGGCCTAGTCAGTCATCAATGGGAGGAGAGGCCCTTGGCCCTGTGAAGGTTCTATGCCCCAGTGTAGGGGAATGCCAGGGCCAGGAAGAGGTAGAGGATGGGTTGGTGAGCAGGGGAGGGGGGAAGAAATAGGTTTTGTTTTTTGTTTTTGTTTTTGTTTTTGATATATTTTTTGGAGGGATAACCAGTAAAGGAGATATCATTTGAAATGTAATAAAGAAAATATTTAATAAAAAAATGTGGTACATTTATACAATGGAATATTATTCAACCATTAAAAATGAAATGAAATTTGAAAAAAAAAAAAAGAATCCAAGCCTAAGGAAAAATATAGGAAGCTTTATCTTAGACTGAAGTGAGACTAAACATAGCAGTGAGACTGTGGAAAGAAATATGAAGCCATAATTATAAAAACACAGACAAGAATACCAAAAATCAACAACAAAATGACCACAACTAATACACACATTCCATTAATAAATTTGACTATCAGTGACCTCAATTCTCCAAACAACAGACACAGACTGGCCAAATGAGTAAATCAATAAAATCCTACATATATTAGTTTTAAAGATAGGCACAGCTTCAGAATAAAAGAATAGTATAAGTACTCCAATCAAATAGGACCAGCATGCAAGTAGGCATTGTTATTTTAATGTCTGACAAAATGGACCTTAAACTAAAACTAACCAGAAGAGATAAAAAGGGCCCTTCATTTTATTCAAGGAGACCGTTAATGAAGAAAACATCACCTTCTTAAATAGGTATTCATCAAACTCAGAGGTTCCCAATTTCATTAAAACAAATGTACAAACAACCCTATGGCTGGTATTAAAAACAAAGATAAATATCAATCTATTAATAGTAGGTGACTTCAATACCTTTCTTTCTCCAATAGAGAGGATCCGGATGAAAAATAATGGAGAACCATCAGAGCTAATTGACATCATATAACCAATTGACTTAACAATATCTATGGAATAGTCTACCCAAACACCAAAAGAATAGACGTCTACTCAGCAGTACATAGATAGAGAGATGGCTCTGCCTCTCACCAATAGCAGCAGTAGGAGGAGGTAGCCCTGCACCTTGCCTGGCCAGCACAGCAGGGCTGACCCTCGTGGCAGGTGTGTAGGCAAGCCAGCCCAGAAAGCATGAGTTTTGGAGAGCTGGCCCTGCTGCTATTTGTCTACCGTATGGTGACATGGGTGAGGGAGAGCCCTTCCCTCCCCTTCCCCTGCATCCATTTACAGCAGGCACAAGAGCTGGCCAGGAGGTCATCAGAGCTAGAGAGCTGCCCTTCCCCTCACCTTCAGCACTCAGGAGAGCAGGCCCTGCACATCACTGGGCAGTATAGTAGAGCTAACCCTACATGTGGGGGTTGCAGGTGAGTTGACTCCAAGGGCATGAACATGGGAGAGCCAGCCTTACCTCCTGTCTGCTGTACAATAGCAATGGTGAGGGGGAAATCTCTTCTTCTCTTTTCTACCCTCACCACCTGTGGAGGGTGAGAGAGCTGGCCCTGGTAGGGTCATGAGAGCCGGAGATCTATCCTTGTTCCTCACCTGCTGCAGCACTCAGGAGAGCAGGCCCTGCTCCTCACCTGGGCAGCACAGTAAAGATGGACCTGATGATATGGGTGTGGATAAGCTAGCCCTGAGAACATGAGGGTTCGAGAGATGGCTCTGCCCCTTGCTAGCTATGGCACTAGATGTGTCAGCTGGGGCAGGGCAGCTGGGGCAGGGCAGGAGAGCTTAGCAGAGTGGTGTGAGTGTGGGAGAGCTGGCAGGCTGACCAGGTCAGATACTTCTGAGACCCAGATCCAGGGCTTTGAATTTGTCCACCCCAACATCTACACTACTGATAAACTGCTGGAGTAGATTTCAGGGCCAGTCTTACAGATTCAAAACTGCAGGATCTTTATAACAAAGGGCAACAGCAGGATATCAGAAAGGAGTTCCAGTGAGGTTCTAGTATTGATAGTGTAGCAGAAACCAGAGGCCTCAAACCAGACCAATGACTCATTGCAGTAGACTTGTGGGATACACTGTGATACACTACCACTTCTACAATGAGATTTTTTTTTTTTTCTGTTTGTGGTGTTTCAAATGTGGAGGTTGAGTGTGAGGGGAGGGGATGAGTGGGATTGGAGTGCATGATGTGAAATGCACAAGGAATCAATAAAAAGTTCAAAAAAAGAAGACCTATAGCTAATTCTTTTTAAACTACCCCTCCCAAAGAAAGAAACAGAGGAAGCACTCTTAATGTTCTTCTAAGAAGCAAATATCACTCTAATACCCCAAAACAGTTAAGGTCATAACAACAACAACAACAACAACAACAACAACAACAGCAACAACAACAGCAACAACAGGAAAGAAAGAAAAAGGAAAGAAAAAGAAGAGAAAAGAAAACAATATTCCCAATGAACACAGACTCAAACCTGAGGACCCAGCTTTACCACTCCTAGGCATATACCAAAAGATGTTCCAACATGTAATAGGGACACATGCTCCACTATGTCATAGCAGCCTTATTTACAATAGCCAGAAGCTGGAAACAACTCAGTTATCTCTCAACAGAGGAATGGATACAGAAACTGTGTACATTCATGCATTGGAGTACTACTCAGTTAATAAAAACAATGAAAACATAAAATTCTTAGGCAAATGGATAGAACTAGAAAATATCATCCTGAGTGAGATAATCCAATCACAAAAAACACAGATGGTATGCACTCACTGATAAGCCCAAAAGCTTGGAATACCCAAGACACAATTCACCGATAATATGAAGCTCAAGAAGAAGGATTACCAAAGCGCGGGTGTTTTGATCCTTCTTAGAAGGGGGAACAACTTTTGTTTTCCATCTGCACCTGGAGCAGGTCCTGTGGCACAGCGCTCCCTACCCAAATACGGCCAGGAGAGAGCTGGTCTCCCAGGAGTGCCAACACACCTGTGAGCACAGGTAAGACCACCACTTGTGCTCAATCCTGGCTCAAGAGGGACCTGTCCTGAGCCATCAGGACACAGGCACCAAGGTACAGCCAGGGACAAATATCACAAATAACATAGTGGAACATGTGCCCCTGTGGCATGGTGGAGGGCCTTTTGGGTGTATGCCCAAGAGTAGTATAGCTGGGTCTTCAGGTAGATCTATTTCAAATTTTATGAGAAACCTCCAGATTGATTCTCAGAGGGATTGTACCAGTTTGCAATCCCACCAGCAATGGAGGAGTGTTCCTTTTTCTCCATATTCTCACCAACATGTGCTGTCACCTGAGTTTTGATCTTAGCCATTCCATCATTGGTATAAGGTGGAATCTCAGGGTTGTTTTGATTTGTATTTCCTGAAGACTAAGGACTTTGAGCATTTCTTTAAGTGCTTCTCAGCCATTCAATATTCCTCTGTTGTGAACTCTTTGTTTAGTTCTATACCCCATTTTTTGATTGGGTTGTTTGGTTTTTTGCTGGTTAGCTTCTTGAATTCTTTATCTATTTTGGATATTAGCCCTCTATCGGATGTGGGGTTAGTGAAGATTTTTTTCCTCCAATCTGTAGATGAAATACCTTACAATGGGGAGAGGGACCTTGTTGTATCTCCAGTAGAAAGACATCAAGGGCATCAAATGGAGGGATGGGATTGCTATCCCACAGTCAAAAACTTTGACCCAAAATTGTTCCTATCTAAAACAACTGCTGGGGCAAAAATGGAGAAGAGACTAAGGGGAAGGAGATTCAGTGACTAGCCCAAATTGGGATCCAGCTCAAGGGGAGATTCCTAAGCCTGACACTATTACTGATACCATAGTGTGTTTACATTTGGGGCCTAACTTGGCTGTTGTCCTCAGAGAGGCCCAGCCAAGCAGCTGAAAGAGTCAGATGGACAGAAGCTGGGGACCCCTGGGGTTAAATTATGGAAAGGCTGGAAGAAGTTGAGGAGGAGGGTGACTCCATAGGAAGACCAGCAGTCTCAACTAACCTGGAACCCTGAGATCTCTCAGACACTGAGCCACCAACCAGGCAGCATACACCAGCTGATAAGAGGCCCCCAACACAGAAGAGGACTGCCTGGTCTGGCCTCAGTGAGAGAAGATGCACCTAACCCTCGAGAGACTTGAGGCCCCAGGAGGTGGGGAGGTTTGATGGGATGGAGGTGGGGTGTGGGGACATCCTCTTGGAGAAGGGGGAGAAGGAATGGGATGAGGAACAATCAGAGGGTGGACAGGGAGGCAGATAATGACTGGGCTGTAAAAAAAAGATTAAAGAATAAAAAAAAGTTTGACTTATTCTTTTAGTGCTCATTGTTATTCAAGCAGACGCATTAAAAATAAACTGAAGATTAAAACTATCTACCTAGTGAAAACTTTGAAATTATTGAAGAAAATCATCAGGATTGGACTCAACATTCTATTGCAAGGTCAGTAAGAGTTAGTATTCAGTATGCTTGGCAATTACAATGAGTGTTAAGCATGACTAGTGTAGCTACTTGAAAAGCTTGCAGCAGAGACAACCTTGTCCTTTGGGCTACTTATTAAACTCTTCCAAATTCCTTAAGCAGCTTCCTGTGGAGACAGTTATTGGAATAGCATAAAAATGTTCTTTCTGAAAGATTGTAATTTTCTCAGTTGTTAGAAAAAAATCGTATATGTGACAAATGTTTCTCCTGCTATGGCTTACAGCATGACTTTATTTTACTATTGGTGGTAACTTAAATAATCATACCAGCATGATGGAATATTAATTCTAAACACGTTTTTGAAAATATTATTTTAAGAGTAATTCATGTTCTTGCTAGATTGAATTGACATTTAAAAAAGCCATTTTCACAGCAAGCACCTGTATTTAATGGTGTGTCTGATTATAGTAAATGTTTTGTGAATCTATTTTTGTCTTTTTCTTGCATATTTTTCTACAATTGATTATCTGATTTGACCAAAGCTTTGGATATATATACATATATATATTTTTATCATATTTCATAATGAAAAATGTTCTATAACTTTGAAAACTGTTTATTACATCAGCCTTGTAGCATTACTTTATATAACCAATTAGATAATATTGCATTCTGTTTGAAAATATTAGACTTGAGTTGTCTACTCACCTGTGTCCATCATTCTCCTTACCATACATGAGAAGACTAAGATGTTTCAGGAACAGGACACGAGAGCCTTGGTGGCATCTACTTTCTCTTTAGCCACCTATAGGATTTAGTGATTTTTTTATGCTGTAATCCTATGATTAAAACTATATTTTGGTACAAACTGAAGCAATCCTATTGGTATGTGCATAGGCCTTCCTACAAACACTTAGTCTACATTTGCCTGCAGGGCCACAGCCTAGTGAGCACGGTGATCTTTGCGGTTATCTTTGCAAACTTGTACAAGTATTAATCCCTTTGTGATAGAAAGGATTTGTGCAAAGTAGCTAGATATCAAGCTTTGAAATGTATTCTCCTGAGAGATGTGACAATAGTACTATATGTTCTGGTAATAGTACTATATGTTCTCTTTTGAGAAAATCTCAGAAAAAAATTAAATTGTGCAACACATCATTTAGTTATACTGCTCACAACAGCTATACTGAGACAGGAAAACTGTTGCATTTCATGTGTCAGCCTTGGTCTCAGGCCATAAGGTGCATAAAATCAGACCAAAACAAATTGTTTAACTTCATAGTGGCTGGCAAATGGTGAGAACTCATTATTATATGAATGAAAAAAAATTGGGTTGACAAAGTGCAGTGACTCAGTTTCCCTACAAGAGAGGAACACCATCTCCTGAGAAACAATGGAATTTTGATAAGATAGGGGAAAATGGGTGATGTATAATATGTAGGGTGGTTTGATTTTTGTATGTATTTGTTTGTACATAGCTATTACACAAAATAAAACATTATTTAACATGAACTTATTGTTGTTCAGTTTTCCCTTTTCTTAAAACAGAAAGTCATAGCAGAGAAACAAACTCTGCCCTAAATAGAGTAACAGACCATAATTAGAGCTATCTGTACTGATTGCTTCTCTATTTTGCTGCTTGCATTATTTTAAGTAGAATGAAATTTTAGAATCTTCTGAAGCATTACACTGTAATTTTGAAGGTACAGGAAGTTTTCAAAAAACTTTCTTGGACATTTTATTTTTTTTGTACAGAGAGTCTAAGATGATTGCAGGGACATTGCATTCTCATCTTCTTCCCTACTGAGGGCAGAGGATATGATACAGTGACTTCTGGGACATCTACTGAACCATTCTACATTCTGCAAAAGTCTCAAAACTGTATCCAATGTCTCAAGGACAGTTGAAGAATTAATGACAGGTGCTTCCTTTACAATTTTTAAAATTTCCTGAATGGATTTAAACTGACTTCTTATGAATTATTACTATACTCATAAATTAATGATTCTTACAACTCTCACCAGAAAGGATTCTATCTTTAATTGCAGCTGACTAACACAAAGACCTATTGGTCAAGGTGCAATGAATAAGACTGCAGAAGTATGTTCAACCCTAATGGAGCATCTACAACACACCCTCTCCTTCCACAGTTCAGGGATTATTGCAGAAGAAGTAGTAGATAACAAGGAAGTAGTGTGTTTTGGACACAGTAGGTTAGTTACATATATGAATTCATACCTTTTGTGACAATGTGCATAAAACCTAAGAAAATTCAAGCCAGACAAAATCTCAATATGAAGAAGTGGTGGGCATGAAATTCCACCACTAACAGGGTAGCTATAGCCAATTCATAACTACTAGGATAGGAAGAGTCAATTTTCTTTGTAAGGTGTGTGTATGTGTGTGTGTGTGTGTGTGTGTGTGTGTGTGTGTGTGTGT
>JADRCD010141128.1:0-25081 GCA_019843815.1 Montemys delectorum | reverse complement strand
GGTTAGTATTTTGAACTGAAGAATTTAAAAGGAACATTAAAAAGGCATCTTTTTCTTACTAGCTAAAACCTCCCATTTTGAATGTCTCATTATTCTTTAAAATGTCTCTACAGCCTTAGTGCTTTTTAACGTGATAACGGATGGATAAAAAAATAACTGTGCATCTGAACCTCATTTGTGAAAGTTTTGAAAAAAAAAAACTATACAGAATGAATCAACCCCTAACTGAAAGGATTAATCTTTTCCTCACACAATACCGAGTCCTGAGAATGTACCTCAGAAGTCCTGGTAGAACAAATGAGTGCTGAAGCTTATGTTAGAGCTTCTGATGTTAGGAGGAAACAGAGAACTCCTCTTACTCTCTTTAGTATATAGTTAAACCATGGGCTCCTTAGATGCTATTATCATTAATGATGATTAAGGAATAAAATGATTAAAATTTTCTACCCTCCTAAAGAACATATTAAGTGCCTTAAATTACTGCTGAGTAGAACCCTATGAACATTCGAGCTCATCAGTAATAACATAATAGGAAAAATAATGGACTTATTTATTATAATTTTGCTGTATTGAAAACATTAATTTTCAGACAAATATTTTACTAGTTTTGAGGTTGAATAAATATAGCATACACAATTATTCCCCATCTTATAACTTTTAATCATGATTTTTACACAATCCAGACTTAAAAGAAGCAAGAGGATAGGAACATTGGAAACTCCCCTATGAATAGAGGTGGAAGATCCATGATTATGTTGGCAAAGACATATCTTCAAACTTATCTTGTGGTATATTTTTTATTTGATTTGTTAGTATATTTACAAATGTTAAAAGTACCATCTCATACAGATGCCCAGATCTTTTTCTAAAGGGAAAATATGAAAGGTTCAATGAAAGTAATTAGTATTTTGTGATATTGCACATTTTATGATCAGAGAAAACAAACTCATATTTATTATTGAGATATTCTGGGATATTTTATTTTTATTTGTAAAAGAAATTATTATATATACTTAGTGGGATTGTGAATGTGGGTGTATGAATGTGGGGGAGGACATCTGACATAAGCTGGAACATGGATATTGGCAGCAATAGCCTTCATCCTCTGAGATATCTTGCTGGCCTATTATTTTCTTTTTTTTCTTGCTATTGAAAATGAAATTTTTCTCATATATATACCAATTACACTTTCCCCTTCCTCTACTTCTCCCACTCCCTCCTCCCACTTCTCCCCTACCATCCAGATCCACCTCTTTTTTGTCTCTTATTTAAAAACAAACCGTTTTATAAGGGAATAATATAATATGATATGATATAACAATATAGTCATAATATGACAGAATAAATGCTAATACACTGGAATAGGACAAAACAAACAAACAGAAGGAAAAGGGTCCAAGAAAAGGCACAAGAAATAGATATGAGCTCAGAGAGCCACTCATCCGTACACTCTGGAATTCCAAGAAAACCCTAAACAGGGAAACCATATATACACAGAGAGAACCTTTAGGGTAAAAATAGAGTGAAATCTATACATAAAACACAACAAAATAAAAATAAGACATAAGACAAAAATGAAAAGAAAAGCCCTGACACAAGATTATGAGGCAAGGTGTCTCTGAAGTTGGCATTCTGTTGATTTTCTGTTGGCCATGAACTGCTGGGCATGTGGTCTACCTTTAAGGGTAGTTAGTTTCCCCAGTCAGACTCCCTTCTGAAAAACTACATTTTCTTTTACAACTAGCGATAGCTTCTGGATTAGCAAAGGGGACATGTGTCCACTTCTTTCAGCCCTAGACAAGGCCTGTACAGGCTCCCCAATCTCTGTGAGTTCATACATACTTTGCCACGTTTATTTAAAGAGACATATTTCTTTGGTTTATTCTATCACCTTTGGCTCTTACACTTTTTCATCTTCCAGAGTTCCCTGAGCCTTGAGGGTGATATTCATTTAAGATTACCTGTGAGTGTAGTCAGACTACAATGTCTATCACCCATTGATGACCTGTGTATTTTAAATTATAAACAAAATACATGCTATATCTATAATCTATATCTATATCTATATCTATATCTATATCTATATCTATATCTATATCCAAACTTATCTCTATAGGTGCGGTTTTGGTATCGTTTATCAGAGCATTCCAGTCTCTCTGTTTTCACAAGAACATCAGTAGATGGAAGTTTGCTAAAGCAGAGTGAAGTGACCCAATTCTCTGAATCTCAGTGGAGTCAAGCAAAAGTGGATCTCCTTGCAAAAGCTGAAGAGTCTACTCTTCCTTTCCAGGTAAGCACATAAGCAGATAATGTACTACATCAGAAAGTAGGTGCCTCATACTAATTATTTCAGACAACAAAGTAACATATTCACTGAATGCTTACTGTACTAATAACCTAGCCGTATTAATGTAGTAGTTACTTGCCAAGCAACTAGATAATTACTTTGGCCAAATATTTCAGAATTATGTGAGAAAGTGTAGCAACTATCAGAAATAATACATCAGTGGCTGAGAGAAGAGAAATTTGAAAAGGATTTTAGAGCTGGAAGGTGAGTAAAAGTGTCATGAAACACTGCCATTTAGATATGACACAGCTATGGCAACCATGAGCACACAGCTGCTATGGCTACCTGCATAAGGCAGGGCCCTTCAACATACATCATGGATAGAAGGGGTGCTTGTGATTTCCCATAATTTTCTCAGGGAGCTAATGAATTAAGTTGCTGAGGGGAAGGGATTTCATTTTCTCTAAATGGGGTTGTAGGTAATAAGATGGACTTCATAAGTAAAGGAGTAGGGCTAAAACATGGTAAGGCAATCACAATTCTTGTCAAACATGAAGAAAAGGTGCTTTTTCCTATGTGAACTTGGCATATCTGAGGTGAAGAAAAGTGACATGGATTGTGCCCATGTTTTTCTCCTACTGCTCTTGTCCAATAGTACAGGGGCATTTGTTGACCTTTGATATAGTTGTCTTAATCAATAATATAAGCAGGTGACTGTATCCCAGTCATAAAGTAGATGCAGCAGTTCCACCTTCATGGACCATGACTTCCTTCTGGATAACACAATTAGAGATCAAATTGTGGAGTGCTGAAAATACATTACTCCTGAGTCAGGGGCTATCGGTGCTCACTCATTGATCTCACTGACTGAAACTATTGTCTTGGATCTTTCTGTTTCCTAACCTAAAAGAACTGTAACAATGATAATGAAAGTCTTTTGGGAGAGTTTGAGAATTAAAGAGATAGCAGTGAAGATGCTGTCTATGTAGGTGGGTTCTGGAATCCTGGATCCTAGGCCAAATACAGAATTATAGGAACTTGCTTAAGCCTTCTAAGCTTCTGTTCTAACTAGTGCTATTGTTTCTCCTCTCCTATGGGGCAGAAGATTGACTGATGGAATTTGAATTGATAAATAACATGCACTCATGTAATGTATTCTAAAGAATCAGTTGAGATAAAGTATAGAAATCAAACAGAAACCAAAATATTTTGATAAAGATGCTATTAAAATATACATCTGTGTGTTTAAATTAGGACTTTTACTTGGACTAAATAGTACCCAGATAGTAACTGACTGCTGGAGAAAGGCTGGGTTCTCATTGTAGGAGAAGGCTTTTGTCCTACACAATAAACAAAATCAGGATGCATGTATCTTAGCTTCATTCCATGTTGCTATGATAAAATGCTTTGGCAAAAGCAACTAAAGGAGAAATAAATGATTTTTGATTCATTGCTCCAGATTCCACTGAAATGGCAGGGAAGTCACAGTGGCAGGAAGCTGAGGGGCTGGTCACATTGCTTCTGCAATCCTAAAGTAGAGATAGATGCAAGCTACTGCTTAGATTGCTTCTCCATGTTATCCTATTCAGAATTCCTGCCCAGGCAGTTAATGGCTTTGTCCACTTGGAAGATATTTTTTCCAAGACTAATCTACTTAATCAACATAATCCCCACGGGCACAGGTTCAGAGGATGTTCTTGATCTTGTCAATTTAAAGATTAACAATAACCACATGTCTCTGGAAACCAGCAACTTCCTCTGCAAAAGGAAGCTTGGGTAGACAAGGTGACATGGAAAAGTTGAGCTTGCTATATTCAGCTACTTCACCAGAAAGAGTAGCAGCCAGTGGCAGTAATGTAATTAAAGGGCACTTCCTCCCAGTAAGAAAGAGGAAGATAGAACAAGCATCAACTTCTGTGACTATTCAATTTATAGAAGACTTATAAATTGGAGTGATTGTGATGTAAAGATAAATAAGTAAACAAACAAACAAACTCTAGATACATGTAAAGAACCCTCGCAGGGAGCAAGCTGTGTTTGTTGCTGTGGTGACCATTACTCTGGAACTGCATGGGAATGGTGTATATAAAATAAATTCAAGGTTCTTTCATATTTTGAAAGGGCAAGTTCTTTTGATCAAAACTCTGGACTCAATAATTAGAGACTTGTATAGCCAGAGAAGTCTCCTGATTTGATGCCAACATTTAATGGGGAAAACTGCGGATGACTTCTGTTGGGAGAATTGTTTGACACGAAGACTTCCATACATTCATCTCAGTATTAGTCTTTATAGCATGAAATGAGTCAAGAAAATGAGGTCAATTTATTCTTTGTCTCTAGTGCTTACAGCCACGATTCAATTGCTTCAATGTATTCATTTCTATTTAGGTGGAAACTCTTCACAACAACCCATCAGTGTCTGTTATCTACTGATGTTGTGAAGGAAAGAGAACACCTGTTGATAAGGTCTAGTGTCTAAGAAATACTATGGGCTGAGGAAATGGCCGCTCTTCCTTTCTGTGACTGGAAGTTCTCTTCCACTGTCACTGGAGAATTTCAACAAAGTGAAGACTGTATTCTATTTAATACTACTCACTTAGGGTTTGAGTTTTGGATTTGCTTTGCTATGCAAATTGAGACTTCCCCTCACTATCTGAAAGTACATTAGCTAGGTTGTTGATTGGTGATTTTGTGTTATATTGTGCTGTGGTGGCCTCAGATGGTGACGGTGCACCCCGCACTACTGATCCTAGACTCTCTCCACCATGTTTGAGGCTTAGTACCATGTTTTAACTTTTCTTTCTTTCTTTCTTTATTAGATATTTTCTTTATTTACATTTCATATGATATCTCTTTCCCAGTTTCCCCTCCGAAAAAAAGAAAAAATAAAATAAAATAAAAAACAAAAACATCAACAACAACAAAAACCTGTTCCCTCCCCCTTCTCCCTGCTCACCAACCCACCCTCTCCCACTTGTTCCTTCTTAACTTTTCTTTCAAACAATCCTTGGCACTGGGCTTTTGTTGAGCCTTACACATGTCTAATTCAGGGTGAATCACAGGTGGTAATCCTCCCCTGTACTTTTGTCTGTCTTTCTTTAATCCTTTTACATGCTCACGGTAGCATGTATTTGTTGTAGAAAATACAAGTCACTAAAAAGAAGCAAAGGGAAGAATCCTTTAATCTTTCTCATCAAATTTTATAGTTATGCACCTGAGCTCTCAAATCAGAAATTTCTGATATTAAACTTGGAATGCAGTGTCCTTTTGAAAAATTGAGAGTTAGAACCTGATGTGAATCAGTGGAAGATATCTGGGCAGTTTATTTAACTATGAATATGTTTTTCCTGTCTTGTGCTCATCTCCTGTAATGCAAGCAGTAATAATTGATACTTAGGTTATATAAACAACCTTAAATCTAAAATATTTGGATCCTGAAGCCATCTGGTCCACACAGACTTTGGATAGGAATTATGGAATTCCAATAACTTTCATACATGGGTTACTTTGGATTTTGTCCATTTATACACATACATACACATATGTGTATATATAATATGTAAAATATGCATTCTCATATGCTATAAACAATTTATTTATTACAGCAATATGACATAAAGCTACCAAGTATTTATAGCCAGTAATAAAAAAAAGGAATAAACATGCACTCATACTTTGAGTAAATGAAAGCAATTTGTTGATGTATTAACACTAATTTTCCAAAAGGTACAGCTTTGGTCTTGTTTACATGTTCAAATACACAAGAAAAATGCTGTTATTATATTAATTGTTATTTGTTTCTCTAAGTATATCTTTTAAATCCTGAAATTATATATTAAGATTATAGCTATGTACAAGCTCATGCATTAACAACAAATAAAGAGGATATTGTGCCCACAGATATTCTACCTCGAGCTTAAATCTAAGTGTATTTTGAATGAATATTTTAGAAACACTCCAAGGTTGGGACACTTAAGTCTGGAAGACTGCATTCTTTAAGAGTGGCTTTGGTCTTGGTTTGATCATTGGCTGCATATAGTTAAGCTCTGAACTTATTTATTTAGGGAAATCCAATCCAGTCTAAACATGGGAAGGAAGAAAGGTCCTGGATTATGAGACCTATGTACTTCATTTTAACCATGAAATTTAGATGCAGTGTGGTGCTTTGATGTGAACTGGAGACCATAACAGGGAACAAATTGCTTTGAGTTTCCTAGGGAATAATCACCCTTAGTTGCTAGGACTTTTGTTCTCCTGCTGGGAAAGGATTGGGCTTTCTGTTGATTCTGTAAGGAAATTAATTTAACAGCCTTTCAGGAATCTCTCCATCACCTGGGTAGAATAATTGGAAGAATTTTAGTCCAATATATTCTGCCCAATATGTTTTAACTTGGTCCGTTCATGTTCGGCTGCTATGCCGAGCCTTTTTCACATAAATAAATTCCTGCACTTTGCCATTTCATTTTTTGTAACTTCACTTCTAAATTCTATCAAAAAGGTTTTTATTTGAGTATTATTGCTTGATTTCTTATTGGTCTAATGTATATTTAAACATATTTAAATCCTATTGAAACAGTTGTGTCATATTTTAGGTTTCATCTGAAAATGACTCTTTTATCTTTTCAACAATGAGTGGTTTGATGTACATTCTCTATAAGATTTATTGTTATTAATAACATTTCATCACTGGAAGCATCTGTGAAGGGTAAGATTTATAACACAAACTAAATATCAACCGTGGAACCTTGCTGAGTCCTCAGTGTTCTCCACGGAGGAACTCAGGAAACCTTGAGTTCATTGAAAGCTTTGGTGTGAACCATGTGCTAAGCAACTGAGATATCCTTATTTCAAGAAGTGATATGAACAGAAAGATGTTATATTTTACTTTTTATTTCTGGGTAAACTAGTTTTGTTGATGTATAAAATAATCATTTGAATATTAAGATCATTTATGAGTTATAATTTCCAAAAGCAAGAAATGTTATGGTCTAAAGTATAATTATAATTGAATAAAACAAAACAACAAAGTTTTAAAAATAATTTGCAATATTATATATTTGCAACAAGCAATGGCTTAGGCTGCCATTCTTCCATGTGATTCTGTGACATTTAGCCAATTATTTCTCTACATTGTTTTTCTTTCACTTTAAAATGAATACAAAATCTATGCCACATTCACAAGGTTAAAACTGTATATAGTAAATTCTAAAGAAAATGTGGCTACTTCCACATTCTAGTTTCTTTCTATTTCTAACAAATTCTATTTTCTGTTAGTTCAGTAATTAATTTTCTTCATTGTGTTTTATATAATAAAGTAGGGGCAGATTCATGTTTTATTTTATTCTGGTTTTTCTGCTTCTAGTTTTATTGTGTATAAAATAATCACATGAATGTTGAGAGCATTTATGAGTTATAACTTCCATAAGCAAGACATTTTGTGCTTTATAGTATAATTATAATTGAATAAAACAAAACAACAAAGTTTTAAAATAATTTTCAAAGGGAAGTGTATCTACATTTAATTGGAAAATGGGTTTTCAGATTACTTGAGGATTCTTTGAACAAAAACTTTTAGTTTCCCTTTTCTACTGTTGAAACTTTTCTTCTAAATTAATTGCTGTATACTTGTTAGTTATCAGTCTTGTAGTTTCTGAAAGGTGACAACTTTTCACAGCACAAATGACTTGTTAGATAACAACAACAAAACAAGAACAATAAGAAACTAAACCTAAAAAAAAATAAACCCAAGTGATTAAAACTAAGAGGTAGGAGAGATGATTCGGTGGAAAGGAACATCCTGCAGAACCTGAGGACTCGACTTTAATTCCCACAAGCTAGAAATTGAAAACTGACTCATACATATTGACTTTGACTTTCACAAATGTCAAATAGCAAGCATGTTCCTGTACAGACACACACACACACACACACACACACACACACACACACACACACACACACTCAGAGAGAGAGAGAGAGAGAGAGAGAGAGAGAGAGAGAGAGAGAGAGAGAGAAAGAGAGACAGACAGACAGACAGACAGACAACTTTTTTAAAAAATAGATCTGAGCTGATAATTTTTATAGTTCTGTATTATAAGATCAAGGAACCAATTTTAAAAAGTGGGTGATTTTTAACTAATAGTATCATTGTAATCTTTCATTGTGTGGTCTTGAATTTAATTGCAGAGTAGTAAACCAGAAGGGTTGGTAATGACTGAATTTTTTTTTATGAATTTTGAGGTATGTTGTCTTAGTCAGGGTTTCTATTCCTGCACAAACATCATGACCAAGAAGCAAGTTGGGGAGGAAAGGGTTTATTTAGCTTACTTCCACATTGCTGTTTATCACCAGAGGAAGTCAGGAGTGGAACTCAAGCAGGTTAGGAAGCAGGAGCTGACACAGAGGCCATGGAGAGATGTTTCTTACTGGCTTGCTTCCCCTGGCTTGTTCAGCCTGCTCTCTTACAGAACCCAAGTCTTCCAGCCCAGGGATGGCACCACTCACAAGGGACCCTACACACTTGATTACTAATTGAGAAAATGTTCCACAGCTGGATCTCATGGAAGCACTTCCCCAACTGAAGCTCCCTTCTCTGTGATAACTCCAGCCTGTGTCAAGTTAGCACACAAAACCAGACAGTACATATGTTTAAAGTTACATTTTAATAACACTAATAAATCACCTGGTGTTTCTGTGTAGCCAAACTTAAATATCCAAATATTCATGACCTACAATGCCAGTGTCCTATTTCACCTCTAGCAAGGACCTACCAGTTAGATATATAGAGTAAAAACATGCTTCTCTTCAGGAACACAGAATGGTTCCTCCAACATTCTGCTTCTCTACTGATAAATGTCTCTTTTCTGGATTGGAGAAAACACACATTTTATTTTAATTGACATTATCCATGCATAATATCAATATATGCTGGTTATAAATGATATATAACAGTAAAATATAAAAGAGGAATTTTCAAGTTCAAAGTAGTCACAAATAAACTAGTGAGTAGTTTTAACATTTTCTAAATTGTAGTGCTTGTACATATTATGCAAAAACTCTTTTCTAAAATCTGTGCTATTATTTTCTGCCTCTTGTGTGAAAACCAGATCTCTTAGCCAAGATTTTAAGAAGCCAAGTACAATCAGAATTTTACAAATCATACTAATTTTATGTATCACATGGTAAAATATAAAAACTGCAACTAGGACAGCTGACTTTCCTCACTGCTACCATATACCATCACAGTCTGGGTCTGTTGATTCAAACACACTAGACTGCCTTATTTTAACTTTTAAGTCCACTCTATTCATTGATTAGTTATATGTGTATTTTTAAATCAAATATATCTAGAAATATAAACTATTGCTTATCTCAGCTGGTTGATTTTTTTCTGTAAATTTTTTAAATCAGGAACATATGTTGAAGGTCTTCCCATATTACATCAGGGAGACAATATATTAAAAGGGTGATTTTTCCATAGGGAGTATGTATTTGCTATTGAAAGCAACATTAGGTGTGTGAGTATTAGGTCTAAATGGAGAGAAATGGGTTTAACTCACATGCTATTTCTTGAATGAAAATAGTCACCACAGGCTGATGTATTTGGATACTTGCTAAGTAATTGGTGGCACTGCTTAGGAAGGATTAGGAGGGATGGCCATATTGGAGGAAGTGTATCACTGGGATTGCACTTTAAGGTATAGAAATTCCAAACCACTTGCCATTCCCAATTAGCATTCTCTTCACCTCATGTCTATGGATCAAGATATAAACTCTCAGCTACTGCTTGCCTATTGCCATGCTTTCTGGCATGCAATCTAACCTGTTAAAACTGTAACCAAAGGAAAAATAATAAAAATAACTGTAACCAATGAAGTCTTTTTTTCTATAAGTAGCCTTGGTTATAGTTTTTTATCATAGCAATAAAAAGGTAGCTAAGACAGACAGTATATTAATAATGATAGTATTCCATAGGATATATATATATATATATATATATATATATATGTTTGTGTATGTGTATATGTATATATATCAAAAATAACCTTAAAATATGTTCATGTCAGGTATAAATGTAGATAAATTTGGTTACTCGTGTATCCTGTTATTTTTCTTTTAAATAATGTCATTCAACTAGTCTCTACTAAAATTGTCCTAACCCATGCAATTTATCCATTCAATTTACTATCCAACTAGTTGTTTGTTCTAAAACCACATCCATGTTCATATCCACTTGCTTGTTTGGTTGTCGTCTCTATTTCTTTAGAGGAACATGTGTGGCAGAAATTACTATTAGGGTTTAACTTAATTTTTGTGATACAATATCAGGTATGCTCTTTGTTGATAGATCACAATATTAGGATAATAAAAGCAAATCAGTAGAAGAAGTACCCGTCAAGTTTATGTTCAAATAGGTAACAGAAATAAACTCCTAAAAATCTAAAGTGAACTGTGTTTTATTGCTTGGGTTCAACCAGAAAGGACAGATAAGCAGAAATACACAACTGAACAAAAAATAAGATCTAATGGTAATATATAAAAAGAAACCATCAAACTTCTATATTCAGATTATTTTTGGCTCTTTTCTATAGGGATCTTTCCTTCTATTATGAGGCAAGTCATCTGTCACATTGCAATAGTGTGATCTATCTTTAGGAGAAGTAGTTCAGAGATTTCCATAGAGCTAGCTACTGTATATAAAGGCAACACTGTCGGCATGATATCTCTATTGCAAGAAATGGAGAAGCATGTTCTGAGCTTCAGCATAAGTAAACTTTTAGATATCCACAGTGATAAGATGAAGTGAGAGCTACCAAATATGTCCAAAGATGGTATCATTTGGCAATGTCCTCAGGGCTCCAGAAGTAACTGACCTAGGTCTCTCTCCTTCCATTTTCTTCTTCCTGACTTCCACTTTCTTTCTGCTTTTTCTCTATCTTGCTCCCTCCTTCTTGCCTTCACCTCTTCTTCAGCCTTCTTCTCCTTCTCCTTATCTTCTCTCATATGTTTTTGTCTCAATCTTGTTTTCCCTTTTGTAGTAGAATAAGCACATGGAGTAATATGAGTGATTAACAGGAGAAGAAAACAAAAGTATGTCAAGTCACCATTCAGAGTTTTGAAGTAAATTTAAATAGATGCCCCGTATTGCTTTAGTAAATAAATATAACTAACAGCTATACAAGCTTAATGGTTATAATCTTTATCACATAAAAGTATGTTTCTGTATTTATACATAATATATATGCATATTTAAATATTCAGATGTGGAAATGAATCATTCCAGTCAAACCATTACAGTGAATTCATATCTCAATTAAATTGTTCTATAAACCACACAGTTGATTACCCCAAAGACCTCATTTCAAGTGCATATGACTCTTCATGGCAATGGAAAGCATGCCCTTCACTGGTGATGAATGTTGCAACTTTTAACTGAAACAAGGTTACCTAACACATGGAGGTTATATAAGAGGCTGTCAAAGCAGTTATGACTATGTAACTTTATAATTTGAATGCTCAGGTCACAACAGTTTTCTAAAATTAAATTGAAAAATGGAACAGGTGTAAATGAGTTTCTTTATTGAAAGAAAATGATTTTGAAATTTTACTTCTATGTTATATTTTAATAACTTTATCTTTCTGCAATAACAGTTAATTTTAGAAGCTACCATTTTGTCATCAAATGCTACAGTTGCTGTAGATGACATCAGTATATCCCATGAATGTGAAATTTCCTATAAGTCACTTCAAAGGACCAGCATACAAAATAAAGGTAGGATATCTTTTTTTGTGTGTATTGTAACCTTAAACATCCAAGCAATTTGCTCTTATTTATAAAAATACATTATAGTCACTAGTATTTTATACAGGATGCAGATCCACTTGATATATTTTTCAATGTTAAGTAATTTTATTTACAAAATAAATTATTTACTGCTTTAAAGCCATCATTTCTGTTTCTTTTGATATTTTCACATCTTATTCTCCTCCCTCATTGCCTGATTTTTATCACTAGCACCCTTTTCAATACACCTTTCTTCATTCATAACTTCTGTTTTTACATGTGACCCACTGAGTGTAGAGTTACTTGCTTGTGTATGACCGAAAGTCCCATGGAGCAAGGGCAACTTACCTTTAGTTACACCAGTGAAGGAAATGACACACTCCCCAAACATGCATTCCTTGCCAGCACTGCCTCTATGAAGGGTGGAGTATCATAGGCCCCTCCATCATCCATGCTGAAGTGTTGAGGGACCCAATCTTGTGCAAGTCTTATGCAGGTAAGCATGTCATGTCCAAAAGACATTGTTACACATTTCCCCATCTTGACTCCTATAATCTTTACAATATTTCTTCCTTGATATTCTCTGAACTTTAAAAGGGGGTATTATGTCTATTGCAGTTTGGGTAGAGCATGTCACCTCTACTTATTCTGAGTGCTTGGGAGAATTACATATTTCATCATTAACTATAGACTGCTGAAGGGAAAAACTTCTCTCATAAAAATCTGAATCCAGAACTAATATGTAGGTATAAAACTGAATAATTAGAAGTATGTATAATAACAGGATTGTTTAACAAAATCATAGTAGTAGGCTTTTCTTTAGGACCTATAACATATATGTTCAGTTTACAGAACTGAGAATGAGTTCCTATTTATGTACTAGGCTTTAAAACCAATCTGAGCTACAATTCTAAAGATGATTAAAAACACACAATAGAGGAACTTAAATAAAGGTATCATTCAAGAAAGGATAATGATAGTCACAGAGGTTCTGAGTCAGCTGTGAGTTATCTCTCTAGAAGTTGCTGTCCAGGGAGGGTGCTAGGATCCCTCAAAGAGTATTGCCTATGTTCTTGATTGTCCATCAGAATTGATACTAAGACCCTATTGTTAAAGACACTACAGCACACTTTGGTCATAGACCTTAGAACAATTAAACTAGAGCTGAGTTGCAAGCTTCTTCTACACTTGCTAAACTTCATAATCCCCCAGAAAGTATTATACAGGCAACTTTGGGGAGAAAATTCAGGACCAGCCTGCGCAGCCAACTAGCCAGCCAGCCAAACACACACACAGACACATAGAATATGCTATTTTCTATTGAGATCTAGAATAAAGATTAATTTTGGAAATTAATTTTTAAACTTAAAAATTAAATTTATGGGTATGCTTTCAAAATTTGATAGATACATAAAATGTGTAAAACTCAAATTTGGGTAGTTAGCATTTTTAATCTCTCTGATCATTTAACTTTTAATTAATGCATGATAAATGTGTATGTCTATGGATGAGAGTATGATTTTTTTCAATACATGGATATGATATATACAGTTTGTAACAGATTATTATCAACTGTAATAACTCCACTGTCCAGTAGATAACATGATAACTTATCGCTTTTATCTATGCATATTTTAGTTCTTATTCTCTAAGATCTTCTTCCATTAGTCAGCTTTCTCAGCCTATAGTAATCATGTACTCCAACTGGCTTATTTTAAATATCCATATATTGGAGAAAATATATAGTATGTTTGTCTGTCTGTCTATCTGTCTGTCTGTCTTATATCACCTAGCTTAAGCATGACCACATCTTTCCAGTTGGTATAAATAATGGGCACAAGAATCAGAGATCCACTCATTCACATACTCAGTGATTCTATAAAAATACTAAAGTAGAAGCCATATTATTTGCACAGAGGCCGTGGTTGCTGGCCTAGGCAGGCCATGTTTTTGTTGCTTTTGTCTTCATAAGTTCTTTATGAGTTTTGATCATGTTGATTAGGAGGGCATACCTTCTGGCTCTTGCACTCTTTTTGCACTTTCTTCTGCATGGCTCCCTGAGCACTGGGGAAGTTGATTTGGTGAGGACATCCCATTTACAGCAGTATTCCATGATCTCCTACTCTCTGTGTAACATCCATTTGTGGTCTTTTTATTTGTTCCCATCTACTGTAAGTAGAAGCTTCTCTGATGATGGCTGAGCAAGGGACAGATCTATGGGTATAGCAGAATGGCATTAGAAGTCATGGTATTGTTATAATATTTTAATAGCACAGTAAAATTTGATTTTCCACTAGATCCCTGGGTTATCTTATTTCAGGTCCTTGGGGATCCAAGCAGTGTCGGGTATGGATTCTGTTTTGTTGAGTGGTCCTAAAGTCAAATAGATTGGTTGTTTCCAAAAGCTTTGTTCCGTTATTGCCCTAGCATTTTCTGCAAGCTGGGAAGCATTGCAGATCAAAGGATTTGTGACTGCATTGGTGTTTATGTTTCCATTATGGTAGCATACTCAATACATTCTAGTACCAATGATACTATAACTTTGGAGTGAAGGTTCCATATAGGCACTAGCTTGAATTCTCCATGTTCATTGAGTTGTGTTGGCATTGTCTTCCAAATTAGGGCCTTGTTATCACTTTGTGGAGAGCAATATTTACAACAATCTGGATTGTTTGAAGATTCCATGGTACTCCTTTTATATGTAACCCAATTCCTGTACTGGAATCTTTATTTGTTCACAAGATATGTCCATTTTTGGGTTCTATCTCTCCCATTATTAGGTGATTTCATTTACATTGCATTCATGAATATATATATTTTAGGAAGCATCTAGTATATTAGGTTTCCATACAAGTTCTCAAATGGCTATTAGTCTTAGCCATCTCTACCTACATTTGCTTTCTTGTTCTCCTCTACTTTCTTCCTACCCACTTGATCCTCCAATTTCAATCTTCCCTGTCCATATATAACTATCTAATCTATTTCTCTCCCCTAACAAAATGTTTCTGTCCTTCCTATTCTTTTATATTATAGCCAACCCTCTGTGGTTCTGTAGAGTTTAGCTTGGATATCATCGATGTAAATCCATATCAAATTTATCTTTCTGGTCTGGGATAGAGCACTAAGGACTTTTTTCTTGTTCTATGTATTTGCCTGTGAATTTCATGTAGGACATCATTATTTTAAATGGCTGAATGATATTGAATTATGAATGCATGCCAAATTTTCTTTACCAAGCCATTTAGGATGAGCACATAGTTTGGCTCCATATATTGGTTATGAATACTATTTTAAGTAGTAATTCTTTATTAATGATATCATTAATATTTCCAGTTATTTATTACTTTGTATGCATAAGAATTTTGCCATCAGGTATGTCAATACACCATGTGTGTGTAGTGCCCCCCAGAAGCCAGAAAAACGATATAGACCTTGTGAAGTTAGAGTCACAGATGATTGTGAGCTGACATTTAGGTGCTGGGGATCAAACCTTAAGAAGGAAGGAAGGAAGAAGGAAGCAAGTAAGAAAAGGAACAGAGGAATTACACTGATATGCTGAGATGTAAAACAGTGATATATAAAGAGAAATAATATAGCCATAAATATGAGGATCTAGGAAGAGGAAGTGGGAAGATGTTGTAAAAGATACAATGTAGGAAATATATAAATTATGCAAGTCTAATTGATAAGATTGTATATAATGGTGATTTTTAACAAATGAATAAATGTAGTTAATCTTACAATTCATATAAATATACACACATAAACACAAATATACACTCATTGTACTCAAACTCCAAACACTAAGGGTAGACATGATAATGTGCAAAAAAAAAATTCAAACTTGAGGTACAGTTTGCAGTTTCTACCCTACCAAATCAGATTACCTAGTTTAAACATTCATAATGGTATAACTGTTTAAACCTAACTTCATAGAAGTGTATTAAAATAACTATTGCAAATAACTAACTACTGAAGAGAATTAGAAACTTTTTCCTATACAGATAGAAATTTTCTAAACAGGAATTTCACAAAATTCTGTTTATTTTTCTTGATACATAAGACCCAAAATGACTAAACAAAGAAATATGAGACAAAAAAAATCCTGCAAAAGAACCAGTGAGTTTGTTTTGTGTTGGCCATGTACGGCTGGGCATGAGGCCTATCTTGAAATGTAGCTATCCAGTCCTTTAGGCCAAAATGAATCAAAGAGGTAGGTACTATTACTTTCCTCATTTTATAGACATTATTATTAGTGGTGTTTCTTCAGGAAATGGGAAACAACACAAGTAATTTAAACAGTCAAGTTCTACCTTGAAGAATTATGATGGAGTAAAAAGTAGACAGCTACAAAAGAAAACAACAATGAAGGAAAAAGAGATACTTTTCAGGGCTGTGAGAAAAAGCAAAGAAGGAACAAGTAGGTGATCTATTTCCCTGTCCACACGCATGAGCTGACTCTGACGAGTGCTGCTCCATGAAGATCCTTGCTAGGATGATTTGGCCATAACTAATGCGTCACAGAGATGTCTATATAATGATATAACATTCTAATATGTTCATAATGAAAGAGAACTTTCAATTTCTTTAATTGTGTGCAGTTATAGGACAGGAACCTAAGGAAACAGCGAAACCCCACTAGAACACCCACCCCTAAAAGAAAGAAACTGCTTTTACTATAATGTCTGACACTGAAATATTAAAAACAGAAATATCTAGAAGCTGAAAGCAGGTTGGATTTAAAGCTGGCATGATACATTTATTACCATCACACTTGTCTAATACAGCATCCTCTATAGCTTGTGGAATCTAAAGACAGCAGCCTGCCTCTACAGCCTGCTCTCCTAGCAACATGCTGTACAGTTCATCTGACTTTTCAAGGTCATCTTGACTCTCATATTGAAATTTTCCAGTGTCACCTCCATGGCTGACTTGAGTAATAGTAAGTTTCAACCAGTGGGTGAGACTCATTCTAGGAAGAGAAACTACTCTCTGAGGCTTCTAGAATGCTACGTAGAAGCACAGTGCATGCCTTCTGGAGCATTAAGGAGTAATGTCCTGAGAATAACTATTAGTTCTTTTCCTCTAGTAAAATAAAAACTTTCATATGTTTTGATCACATTCATCTCTGTCTCATAGCTTCTCCCAGATCCAAACACACTCTCTACCCACCCAACATTATATTTTTTCTTTATCTTTTAAAACCCCCAAACCTATATTATATATTATGGATATTTTTTTAAAAATAGGTTTATAGACATAAAAGGAATATTATTTGAGCAGTAATAATAGTGAAATGACTTTAAAATTATCAGAAGAGCTCTTAGACTCTGGAATTTTAATTTGATTTCTGTGCTAGCTGTTTCTTGAAGTGTTAATTTTCTCTTGCAAATCTGTTTATTCTTAGAAATGATAATGCTCCATTCCTTTTTAAAAATGGACCATTCATTAAAGATTTTGACTTTGAGTTAAGATCAGGTAAACCTCAGTGAGACTTAGAGGCATCTGTTTTTCTTATTCTTTCAGTAAGGATGTTAGAAGGAATCTTATGAATTTTACGCTGGGATTCTAGCTCTGTACTTGCTAGTATAATGAGTTTCCCATAGAGAATCCAAGTTCCTTACAATATGGGGTTTCCTGGCCCAGAGGAAAAAACAGCATCCCTTGGGAGCTCTATCATAAATAGAATTCCTCCTGTGAAAGGAACAGGATGGTTCTGCTATAGAACTTCAAGTATTTTTAATCTAATTTATTTTTTTAACTTATTCATTTTACATCCTGCTCACTGCCCCCTCCTAGTCAGTCCCTCCCACAATACTTTCCCTATTCCCCCTCCTCCTCTCCTCTAAGCAGGTGTTTCCCCCCCACCTTGTCATCCCTCTATGCTACTCTGTCACTATGTCTCTGAGAGGCTAGGTGCTTCATCTCCCATTGAGACC
Source organism: Montemys delectorum (assembly GCA_019843815.1). Classification (NCBI taxonomy): domain Eukaryota; kingdom Metazoa; phylum Chordata; class Mammalia; order Rodentia; family Muridae; genus Montemys; species Montemys delectorum. Next base: position 7,071 of record JADRCD010141128.1, on the reverse strand, counting down.
AGACAAGGCAGCCCAGCAGGAAGAACATATCCCATGTACAGGTAACTGCTTTTGGGATATCCCCTGTTCTAGTTGTTCGGGACACATCTGCTACAGATACAGGTACCCACAGCTAATCAGTGGATAGAGCTTGAGGACTCTTATGGAAAAATAGGAGGAAGGATTACGGGTAGAAAGAGATGCAAACTCCACAGGAAGACCAATAGAGTCAACTAACCTGGACCTTTGGGACTCTCAGAGTCTGAACCACCAACTAAAGAGCAGATTGGTCATATAACTTCAAATATTTAATGTTTTACTTGCAATTTAATACAGTTTTCTTACTTTTAAAGCTACCACTACTGCAATTTGATTTTATTTTCTTTTAGGATCCACTTCAAATACTACTAAGCATATTGAAAAATTTAGAGTTCTAGTACTTTAGTATTATGTTCAGATTTTAGAAACATGAATATATTTTATACATTCAATTTTTATAAATGAGAGAGAATTATTTGAAATAATTATCTGAGATATGTAGAAACTTTGGTTTTACAGAATGTTGGTAGCTTTGGATAATTTAATTTAATATTTTGTATTTACTTATATTAGAATATTATATTATATTATATTATATTATATTATATTATTATTATATTATATTAGAATATTGCACATTCAGTGTACTGTTTTCAAGAATCATCCCCTTGCCTCCTAACTACTTTTTCTTCCCTTCCCTCCCCTTCCCTCCCCTTCCCTCCCCTTCCCTTCCCTTCCCTTTCCTTCCCTTCTCTTCCCTCTCCCTTTATCTCTCCTCCCCTCCCCTTTTCTGATCTCTCCTATTCACTCTTCTCCTATTTACCATTTCCTTCTCTTCTTCCTCTGCACCTCCCTGCTGAAACACCACACACTATGGTGTGTTGTTAAACTCCTCCTGTGCATTTTCATCCTTATTGAAGTACAGGCAATGTTAGTCATAGGGATTATTTACATAATTTTGTCATTGACACTGTTACAATGCTCTTATAACATACACAAATTAAGGGCTCAAGCATCTCCAGGTGATGTAATTAATGAATTATTTTATACTGTAATGTAAGTAGTCTATCATTGACAAAACTACATCTACATAACTGGGTATTCATAACTTATTCTGACTGCGCATTTTGGTCTTCAGATACCATGAATGGGGCAGGTTTCATAATAAAAGTTTGTTGCACATGGTGGGTTAAGGTAAAAACACAGGTCTTTAACGTTCTTGTCATAGGATTTATTACATAGGTCATGATGCCATTTATGAAGAAGACAGGTGATTTGTGTGTTTACAATGCCTACAATCCTTCTGGTTATCTTAGTCTTCAAACCAAAGTGAATCTCAGTAGGACAACCCCTGACAAGTGGGTAAGTGGGAGTCAGTGGGAAAGTCAGCACTCAAGTTTGTCCTGGGTTCTATACCGTCCATTCTTCAGCACAGGTTATTTAACGCTAAGTCAAGGGCAAAGAACATATGATTAGTGTCATTTCTGAAGGGGTCTGGTCATTTACTAAGTTAAAACTGTTGCTTTAAATGAGCTTTAGGCCTAAGTTAATGTTTAGTTTACTTGGTAATTGCTGCTAGTATCCCCTCTGCTGTATTATGCCAACAAGCAGCCATGTCATAAAATAAGAGGAAAGACTCAGATTTTCATTGTTCAAAGCGAAATCATAAATGAGTTTCATTTTACATTGTCATCAAGATACTGTTCAGAAGTTTCTTCTTTAGCCAAGAAAGAGTTTTGCTAAATTCTGGGGTGGTGAGATGCTTCAGCATACTGCTCACACAGAATATGATTGAGGTCTCAGCACCCATATTGGGTAGCTTAAAATGACATGCGATGTCACTTCCAGGGGTTCTAATGCATCTGGCCTCTGCAGCTACCCACACAACTCCATATACTGTTGTCTTAATTAGGGTTTTGTTGCTATGAAGAGACGCCATGAACAAGACAGCTCTTATACTGGGATAACATTTAAATGGAATTGGTTTACAGGTTCAGAGGTTCAGTCCATTACCATCTTGACAAGAAGCATGGCAGTGTCCAGGTAGGCAGGGCACTGCAGGAGTTGAGAGTTCTCCATCTTGTTCCAAAGGCAAACAGGAGGAGACAGACAGTTAGGAAGAGTCAAATCCTGCCCTTACAGTAATACACTTCTTCCAATAAGGCCACACCTACTCTAACAAGGCCACACCTCCTATGCTACTCCCTGAGCCAAGCATATTCAAACCACCAGAAGCCCCATAAAGTCACATATTCATAATTAAAATATAATAAATTCTTTTAAAATTTCAAGTTAGTCTACATTTTAGCATGATGGGGAAAAGGAGTCTTGGGCTCCTACTCCTGCCTGAGGAGCTACTGAAAAATGATGGATTCTGTGGAGAACAGGTCAACGTTTTTAACATTTCAGCTTTTGGTATAAGTACTAGAGACTATCAGCTCCAAGAGATGGCCCTACACTCATGAGCACATGGGAAGCACAAATTGTAGTAGATGGGCATATAATAATAAATAACGACTTTCTAAGACTGGACCAGCTAGGGGGCACAGGCCGTAGAAGCAGCAGAGCAGCTGAGACAGGGTCCTTTCTATCTCCATCTGCACCCAGGAGGTATGCCTCTTCCACAGCCCTCTGTGCACCTTTCCTGCCAGGGGAGAGCAGGTCTCTAGAGAGTGCTCTGACCCTGGGACTCAGGCAAGATCAAGATCTCTCCAGTGACTTTCTAAGGCAGGACCAGCCTGGAGGCACAGTCCACAGAAGCAGCAGAGCAGCTGGGTCAGGTTCCTTTCTATCACCATCTAAGCCCAGGAGGGACAACTGATCCACAACCCTCTGTGCACAAGTCTTACCAGGGGAGAGCTGATCTCCCAGGAGTGCTGACACAGGCTTTCAGATCCACAAGAGGAACAAGCTCCAGGCAGAGACAACAAGAATGTCTAACACCAGAGATTACCAGATGGTTAAAGGCAAATGTAAGAATCTTACCAACAGAAACCAAGACTACTTGGCATCATCAGAACGTAGTACTCCCACCACAGAATGTCCTTAATAGCCCAACATGCCAGAAAAGCCAGATTTGGATCTAAAAATCATATCTCATGATCATGATAGAGGAATTTAAGAAGGACATAAATAACTCCCTTAAAGAAATACAGGAGAACACAGGAAAATAGGTACAAGCACTTAAAGAGGAAACACAAAAATGCCTTAAAGAATTACAGGAAAGCACAAATAAACAGGTAAAGGAATTGAACAAAACCATCCATGATCTAAAAATGGAAGAAGAAAGAATTAAGAGATCACAAAGAGAGACAAATCTGGAGATAGAAAACTTAGGAAAGAAGTCAGGAGCCATAGATGCAAGCATCACTAACAGAATACAACAGATAGAAGAGAGAATCTCAGGTGCAGAAGATACCATAAAAAACATTGACACAACGGTCAAAGAACACACAAAATGCAAAAAGATCCTAACCCAAAACATCCAGGAAATCCAGGACACAATGAGAAGACCTAACCTAAGGATAATAGGTATAAAAGAAAGAGAAGACATCCAAATTAAAGGGCCAGTAAATATCTTCAACAAAATTATAGAAGAAAACTTCCCTAACCTAAAAAAAGAGATGCCCATGAACATACAAGAAGGTCACAGAACTTCAAATAGTTTGGACCAGAAATGAAATTCCTCTTGTCACATAGTAATCAAAACATCAAATGTACAAAACAAAGAAAGAATATTAAAAGCAAGAAGGGAAAAAGAAAAAGTAACATATAAAAGGAGACCTATCAGAATTACACCAGACTTCTCACCAGAGGCTATGAAAACCAGAAGACCCTGGTCTGATGTCATACAGACCCAAAGAGAACACAAATGCCAACCCAGGCTACTATACACAGCAAAATTACCATAGATGGAGAAACCAAAGTATTCCATGACAAAACCAAATTTACATAATATCTTTCCATAAACCAAGCCCTACAAAGAATAATAAATGGAAAACTCCAACACAATGAAGGAAATTACATCCTAAAAAAAGCAAGAAAGTAATCTTCCAACAAAATGGAAAGAAGATTGCCACATGAACAGAATTCCAACTCTAACAACAAAAATAACAGGAAGCAACAATTACTTTCCTTAATATCTATTATTATCAATGGACTCAATTCCCCAATAAAAAGACATAGACTATCAGATTGGGTACGTAAACAGGACCCAACATTTTGTTGCATACAGGAAACCCACCTCAGTGACAAAGACAGACACTACCTTAGAATAAAAGACAGGAAAACAATTTTCAAAGCCAATGGTCCCAAGAAACAAGTTGGAGTAGTCATTATAATATCGAATAAAATCAACTTTCAACCTACAGTGATCAAAAAAGATAAGGAGGGACATATCATACTCATCAAAGGTAAGGTCTACTAAGATGAACTCTCAATTCTGAACCTCTTCACTCCAAATGCAAGGGCATCTACATTCATAAAAGAATCTTTACTTAAGGTCAAAGCACACATTGCACTGCACACATTAATAGTGGGAGACTTCAACACCCCACTCTCTGCAACGGATAGATCATGTAAACAAACTAAAAGAGAGACAGTGAAACTAATCGAAGTTATGAAACAAATAGATTTAACAGGTATCTATAAGACATTTTATCCTATAACAAAAGGATCAAAAACTCAGGTGACAGCAGATGCTGGCAAAGTTGTAGAGAAAGAGGAACACTCCTTCATTGCTGGTGGAATTGCAAGCTGGTACAACCACTCTGGAAATCAGTTTGGTGGTTCCTCCGGAAATTGGACATAGTACTACTAGAGGACCCAGCTATACTTCTCTTGGGCATATACCCAGAAGATGTTCCAACATATAACAAGGACACATGCTCCACTATGTTCATAGCAGCCTTATTTATAATGGCCAGAAACTGGAAACAACCTAGATGTCCTTCAACAGAGGAATGGATACAGAAATTGTGGTACATCTACACAATGGAGTACTACTCAGCTATTAAAAACAATGAATTTATGAAATTCTTAGGGAAATGGATGGATCCAGAGAATATCATTCTGAGTAAGGTAACCCAATCACAAAAGAACACACATGGTATGCACTCTCTGATAAGTGGATATTAGCCCAGAAGCTTGGAATACCCAAAACAATCCAGAAACCACAAGAAATTCAAGAAGAAGGAAGACCAAAGTGTGGATACTTTGTTCCTTCTTAAAAGGAGAAGGGAACAAAATACCCATGGAAGGAGTTGCAGAGACAAAGTATGGAGCAGAGACTGAAGGAAGGACAATCCAGAGACTGCTCCACCTGGAAATCCTTCCCATATTCAATCATGAAACCCACACACTATTATGGAAACCAGCAAGTGCTGGCTGACAGGGGCCTGATATGACTATCTCCTGAGAGGCTCTGACAGTACCCCACTAATGCAGAGGTAGAGGCTCACAGCCAACCGTTGGACTGAGCACAGGATCCCCAGTGAAGGAGCTAGAGAAAGAACCCTAGGAGCTGAAGGGTTTGCAGCCTCTTTGGGCGATCAACAATATGAATTAACTAGTACCCTCAGAGCTCCCAGGGACTAAACCACCAACCAAAGAGTACACATGGTAGGACTTATGGCTCCATCTGTATATGTAGCAGAAGATGGCCTAGTCAGTCATCAATGGAAGGGGATGCCCTTGGTCCTGTGAAGGTTCTATGCCCCAATGAAGGGGAATGCCAGTGCCAAGAAGCAGGAGAGGGTGGGTTGGTGAGCAGCGGAGGGGGGAAGGAATAGGTTTTTTTTTTCCCCTAGAGGGGAAGCTGGGAATGGAGATATCATTTGAAATGTAAATAAAGAAAATATCTAACAAAAAATAGTAATTATTATAATAAAGAAAGGATAAAAGCTCAAGTGGGATGTATATCTGAGGGTGAATCTGGAAGGAATTAGGAGGGTTCTGATCAAATGCATTGTATGAAATTGTCAAAGAATTAATTCATTTTTTGAAATATTTCATTCATTCACTTTAATTCATTCAAATAATAAATAAAATATAAAATATTACATTAAAACATACACTGCAATTTTACATAGTTCTGCTCAGAAAAATAATTTATATGTACATTAAGTGGAGACTTCATGTGTCCAGTAACATCATTCGAAGGCTTTTACTGTGTCCATATTGGATGAAAAGATGTATAAACATTTGTATGTTCTTATCTATTGTATGAGATGTAGGTGAGAAAAACTACAGTGTACTTGACAGTCCTGTAAAACACAAAGATGTTTTCTGTTTCAGACTGTATTCTTAGTACTACAATTTGTTTCATGGTAAAAATAGAAGGGTCTAAAATTGGTGAAATTAAAAATATCTAAATAATTTCTTATTTTTGCCTTTCTCCAATTCCTATAAAACCAACAGTCTTTTTAGTGTAGAACTCAGTGAGGTTTGCAAAGGTAAGCTAGCAGCTCACAGAACGGAATGACTCAGCTTTCTCCTGATATACTTACTCATCTTTAGAAGCCTTTGCATTTTTCTCCAAGCCATACCCTGCCAGCATCCACAGCATCCATACTGTGAGTCCCTTTTATTAAATTATTACATTGAGAGAAAACTTGCATTTCTCTCAACTTTGCAGCAACTGACCAGAACCATGTGTTTTTCCAAATACGTTTTCTTTAAAATATGTTGTGAGAAGTCTATTGGTAAGATTTGGATACTTCAAATTAATTATCAACTGAAAAGCTTTCTGCAAGATGTTTCTATATAAAACTAAAAGGTTTTCCCTGATAAATGTTGCGAAATGAGTTGCTATTTTCTAGCTTCTGTTTCATTTTATTTACTGTTAGCAGAAGAGCTGGTGGGAGGATTGTCAAAGTATCTCTAAATTTGCTGACTCTTTAACCGCTTTCTTAAAACAAACTAACAAACAAAAACAAACACAAAACTAAATCACATTGGAACTGAGACCTGGTTTAAGAAAGTCTGTCAAAGAATGCATACCATGTGTGATCTTTTGTGATTGGGTTACCTCACTCAGGATGATACTCTCCAGAT
>JADRCD010141122.1:1519-33320 GCA_019843815.1 Montemys delectorum | reverse complement strand
TGTGTGTGTGTGTGTGTGTGTGTGTGTGTGTGTGTGTGTGTATGTATACACACAGGCAGGAGTAGGGAGGGGAGGTAAATAGGGAAGGGGAGGGGGAAGGGGGATGGAGAGAGGGAGAGATTGCTAAGACTGCACAGGAAGAGAGGACCAACCACAGTGGACAGTCACTAAAAGAATTTCCTCTCCACTGCCCTTGCCCATAGTCTGTGAGCTTAGGAACTGGAGTTAAGTACAGAGAAGCTTCCAGTACTCCTCCTTCCAGAGGGTATACATTGAGGAAAAGAAGTCAATGTCATTGGATGTTACTGTAGCCCAGAAAGGAGGGCCTAGACCCTGAGCCAAGCTCATAGGTCTGTGGAATAGTCAGCCATCCTCTTTTCATACATTATCTGTATGATGATATCACCTCCCCATTCACAGTCTCAGTTTATTCATCTGTGAAACGGGTATTCTGCCTCCCCTTCCATGGGTAAGTCTGAGGAGGAGGCTGTGTCGTGTAAACAATCCGTGTCTTGCCACGGAAATGATAGAACAAAAGGCGTGCACACTAACGTGCCGTGGGTCTGCGCAGGCATGGGCTAGACAGGAAGGCCTGCTCTGAGGAGGTTGATGTGATCCACTCTGCAGTGGTGGACTTTGGCCCTGCCTTGAGCCAGAAGAAACCAGGTGCCCAGCATGATTTCCTGGTGATGAGTGTCAGAGCGGCTGGCGTGGATGGAAAACCCAGGTAAGGGCACAAGTGCCGTGGGCCTCAGGCTTGTTCAGTCACTTAGCCCTGGTCCCAGACTACAGAGGAAGTGACAGGCTCTTGGACTTCCAGATGTGACATATTTATGGAGGTAGCATTTGGGCACATGGGAGGAAACTTGCCCTCTGGCATTGTCTCTGCTTCCACCACCCCTTGGTGGGGCATGGTGCGGCTAATGAGAGAGAACAACAGGCCTTGCTTGCATGACCTAATATAGCCTGGCATTCAAGCTCGGACCAGGACGCAAGTGGAGGCTGGTAACTGAAACCACAGAATCTGGTGATGGCAGAGAGCCTGCTGCAGTCCTGAAGTCAGGGCACACCCCAGGGGGATGGACAGAGGCCTCTGGGCTCTCTCTCAAGTTTCCCAGCATGGGTGGGATTGAGTCCTGGCCGGGGCACCCTCTGTAGACCCTGCTCTACTTTCTCAAGCAGGCCAACATCAAGGTGGCTGGTCCACTGAGCTCTTGCAAGACAGTGATGGGTTAGTGCCACTAGAGCCGTGCTTCTCAGTCCGTGGGTCATGACCCCTTTAGGGGTCAAATGACCCTTTCACAGGGGTCACCTAAGACCATCTGCATATTAGATATTTACTTGTGATTTATTTTTTTTTCGTTTTTTTTTTATTTTTTATTTTTTTCACATTTGCTTGTGATTTATAACAGTAGCAAAATTGCAGTTACAAAGTAGCAACAGAAATAGTTTTACATTGGGGTTCACCACATGAGAAACTGAATTAAAGGGTCGCAGCATGAGGAAGGTTGAAAGCCACTGCTCTAGCGGCTGTTAAATGTCACCAATCTGAAATTGGAAGAATGGTAGCCCCAGGAGATCTGAAGCCTAGGTCCTCAGAGAAGAACTGCTTTGTCACTGCAGGGCATCTGTCAGTGCCACAAGAGGCTCCTCTTGGAAAGCAAAGTACTCCCTTTTCCCTGGCCCAGGTCCTGTGAGAGCCTGGGCTGCCTCAGTTCTGCCCCTCATTGAATCCCTGTGAGCTAAAGAGGTAATGAGGAAGGCGGTGGAAAAGGAGAAAAAGGCACTCAGTCGGGACGGATTTCCAGGGTGACCAAGTCATGTATGTGTGCCTCAGACTGTCCTGGTTTGCGCATTAAAAGCTCCAGATCCTAGGAACTGCTTCATGGCAGCAACTGTATTTCACATCCAACACTCTTACCCCATTATACTTCATCAACCCCTCTAATTGTACCCTACCCCACCCCATTGTCCTCCCACAACCCTACTGTTCTCATTAACCCCCTGTCCCTTGTATCTTCCCCTCCCAGGAGTCCAGCGAGTGGTCTGAACTGCACCAAGGGGCATCCAAAGCTGTTACCATGTGGCAAAGCTGGGACTTGAACCCAAGTCCTTTGGCCCAGCCTGTCTGTGTTTCTCTGCTTGCTCCATGCTGATCTCTCCAAAGGGCTTGTCCCACATTTTCCCCTGGGTAAAAGTGATGGGGAAGAGGGAGAAGGTGAGATCTTGTCAGTCTTGGAAGAACCAAGAAATAAGACCCTTTAGTCTGTCTCAGGTCTGTGGGATCCCACCAGAGCAAAGATGGCCACTTCCCTCAGACGTCCTGGCCATTCTGCCTGGGAGAACACAGAGACTCAAGTACCATTTTGGTACCACCTACGGGCACATGCCAGTGTTGGACAATAGCTAGAGAGTCTCTCTCTCTCTCTCTCTCTCTCTCTCTCTCTCTCTCTCTCTCTCTCCCTCTCTCTCTCTCCCTCCCCTCCCTCCCCTCCTTCCTTCCCTCCATCCCCTCCCTCCTCCTCCCTTCCCCCTCTCTCCCTATCTCTCCCTCCCTCTCTCCCTCCCTGTCGTCCCCCCCCACCCCCGCTTCTCTCAGTGGTCTGCTCAGTGCCTGCTGAAGGGAACATGGCTTTCACTCATTAGGCTCCCAGAGCCCTCTGGCTGCAGTATGTGTCCTGAGGCTGGATGACCCAACCTCCCTGTGTGTTTCTTTGATATACTGAGTCCCAGGGAGGGCTGGGCTCCTCCATGGCATAAGCCTGACTCCTTGTCATTCAGAAAGGGCCCAGGGAACACTTCCTTAGGGAGTGAGTGAATGAATTGATGGATAAGTCACTAATGAGCCTCCAGGACCACTGGGGCTCAGAGACTGCAGTACTTAGAGTCCTTGGGCACAGACAGATCTAGAGGGGATTTCATGCTAGCAGAGACATCTATCTTAGATACCCCTTCCCCACTGCAAATGCCCCTCTGGTGGTGAGGGGGTTTGGGGAGAAAGTTTGAGAAAGGTTGCCTTGAAAGTGGCTGGAACTCAGGACATGGACAACTTAGCCTGAGCAGAGCCTGAGAATCGGCTGGGCATGCCGATTCCTTCTCCTTGCTCCCAGTTATGGAACAGCAGTGGGCCAGGATGCCTGCTTCTGAGTGGCACATGGCTGTTATAAAAAATGTTTTGCAGCCACATCTTGAAGCACTACCCCAGCCTCATAAAAAGCATCATGCTATTTTTCATCCAATTAGAAAAAGAAAAAAAAAAGCCATCTCCTTTTCCCCACCAGACAATTCACGGTTGACCTCTGTTCTGAAACTCCCATGTTCCCTTTAACCCAGTGGCCTCAGCCATCCACAGGATGGAGCCCCCGTCCCTGTCTGTTTTCATAGTTTATGTCACTGTTCACATGGGAGAGCCACAGCTTGCTCCTATTTGGGGGCCTGGGTAACCTGGTTTTGTTGTGTGGGAATGAGATCGTGTGGGATCTGGCATTAGTAAAAGATCCGGGTTCCAGGAATCTGAACTGGGCGTGGCTGGGGATGTACAACTCTTGTATGTGTTTGTAACTTCAGCTGGCTTTGGGGGTGATCCTGGTACATCAGACTTGGCAACACTGTGTCCAGCAACCAGGCAGAAATGTAGCAATGGAAGGGGCATAATTTATCTTGACTTAAGGTTTCCGAGAGCTTGAGCCACAGGTTCTAGGCCCCATGTCCTGTGGCAGAACATGATGACATCAATAAGTTGTGGTGGAGGAGGCTGTTTACCTCACGGTGTGCAGAAAACAGACAGCAAAGAAGGGATTGGGACCAAGTCTAACTTCATTTATTTCTTTCTAGACTTTTATTTTATATGTATGGGTGTTCTTCTGGAATGTATGTCTATGTACCAGCTGCATACTAGTAGGCAGAAAATGCCATTAGACTGGAGTTGTAGACTGTTGTGACCCACCACATGGGTGCCAGGAATCAAACCCAGATCCTCTGAAAGAGTACCCAGTGTTCTTAATCACTGAGTAATCTCTTCAGCCCCAGGCAAGTCTAAATTCAAAGTCATGTTTCCAGTGACTTACTTCCTCCAGCTTGGCCCCCTCTCTCAAAGCTTCCAACATCATTTGAAGTAGCACCGCCAGCTGTCAACCAAGAGTTGAACACTTGAGCCAGTTGGGGAACAGTTCCTAGGCACACTATACAACGCTGGCTGATGGGCTGATGTAGCACTTCCTCTCCTGGAAACTTCACAAGCTTCCTGATGCCTGATGGGAAGGTGTGGTAACTCCAGGCCTCTTGTTCTCTCCAAAGGCTAGGAGGACCACCTGGAGGGACAGTTCGCTCCATCACCTGGATACCAGGAGCTGGTGAACCACAGCTCAAGTGACAGTCTGTGCTAAGCCCCTGCCTTGGGGTTAATGTCGCTGTGATAAAACACCATGACCAAAAGCAACTCGGGGAGGAAAGGATTTATTTCAGCTTCTAGTTACATCACAATCCACAAGGGAGGGAAGTTAGGGCAAGAACTCAAACAGGGTAGGAAGCTGTATGCAGGAACTGATGCAGAAGCCACGGAGGAGTGCTGCTTTCTTGCTTGCTCCTCAGTCTGCTCAACCTCCTTTTTAATAGCACCCCCGATCACCAGTCAAGGGGTGGCACCACCCACAGTGAGCTGGATCTTTCCGTATTAATCATCAATCAATAAAATGTACCATGATCTTTCCCATAGGCCAGTCTGGTAGGAGAAGTTTTTTCCCAATTGAGTCTTCCCAGATGAGTCTTGCTTATGTCAAGTTGACCTAAGCCCGGCTGTGTGCTGTGGGCCTCCTTGTCTCTGTGGTTGTTCCTGCAGTAACTTCTCCCACAAGGCCTGCAGTTACTGCAACAGTACCCATTTTACAGAGAGGGAAACTGAGGATGGGGTTAGAAACTCAGTCCTCCATTGACTAGCAACCCTGCCCTCGTCTTGAAGGATTTCCTTCCTGCAGTTGTGTCTGAAGGCCACACTGATTGGATCTCTCCTCAATGGTAGGGTCCTCGTGAGGTTTCCTTTGGAGTCAAGGAATGTCAGGCCTCACAGATGATGGTGGGTGTCATGTGTGGGCTGCTTTCTTCCTCTGGCTTGTGCCAGGTTCAGACTACTTTATGGCCATAACTACTTGGAGCTCCGCACCGGAGATCAAATAGCAAACAGGTAGCTGTCTATGGCACCCTGCCAGGGAAGGAGGGGTAGTTCCTGGAGGGAACTCCTTCACCCAGCACCCTGCAGGCTGGGACTTAGTGATGAGGACCTATCCACCCCCACAAGCCTGAGAGTGATTTCCTTGTGCTCTCTCAGGTGGGGCTGAGACAGAAGAAGGAAGTCCAGGCCTGGACAGAGGTCAAGTGCAGAGAATAGAGGATCAAAAGACTCTAGTGGTGTTTGCTCCTCCCAGTGCCTGCCAGAAACTGAGTGGAGACAGCAGGAGCATAGAGCTGCATTTTTTCTATGGCTTTAGGCCCTGCTGTCATTCTGGACTCATTAGCTGTTGTAGGACAGTGGGAGATTCTCAGCTCTTTCCCAGCTAGGACATAACTCATGTGGGTGGGGGAGACCAGAAATATGTCTGCCTCATCTCTTTAGGAATCCCAACTTGATTTCTTGTCTGTATCAGACTCCACCTTTCTCTTTGTGCAGGTGATGGTGGGAAGTGGAAGGCTAACACTGCAGTTGGTGAGCCTTGAAACTGCATCTATTTTCCAGGATGTGGTGGAGAGACTCTGACGGAGTGAGTCTTTTGAATTGGAGTGAAATTAATCCCAAGTCCCCCTCCCCCTGTATTTTAAATTTGACTTCTTTGGAACCTTTACACAAATCTTAAGTTGTTTAGTTTAGACTAATGTCAATATTGGCTCTATTTCCCTGGGGCAAGGATAGAAAACCACCTTCATCTTGTGTGCTATCTTAAAGAAGGTAGCCACCTTGGATGAAATCTGTGGCCAATGACTAGACTCAACAGAAAATAGTGCTACCGCGGATTAGCAATGCCTGTCCCATAGGGAGATAAAGGTGAAGGTGCCCATGTTGTCCTCTGTTTGGGGGAACGAGTTAAATTTCCTCCCTTTTCCCTATCCAGTTTGTGGTCAGCAAATGTGTAAAATATAAATCTGCTCTCTCTTCTGGGGGATCTACTATCTATCAGATTGCCTTAGTCCTTCCACAGTGGGCTAGCCTCCACTCAGCTTCTGAAGTGCATTTCCTATAACAAGGACACAATCCTGGAGTCCATAACAAGGACACAATCCTGGAGTCCAGCTATGCATGTAGCCCTTCAAGGTCTGGACCCCTCCTCCTCCCCCTCTCCCCGTTCTTCCTTTCTTTCATTAACAGTACTTCAGCACATATACTTAGAGTCCAGGAATGATAACCCCTTTCTCACAGTGCCCTGGATTCTGTGCTTCTTTCTACCCTTTGACCCCGGAGGATCAGGTTCTGGTGTCTCCCAGTTTCTTTCATGTAAGACCCAGCTAGCGCATCACTTCCTTGGTGGGGTCTTTGCTTCCGTCTCCAGGCCATCTGCACCTGTATTTTTGGTTTCCTTGGGGATTTTGTTTATGTCTCTGTCGTTGCCTGTGGTCGTACAGACAGAAAATTAAAGACACAGCAAGCCATTTCCCATTAAGTCATCAACCAGTAGAAGGTAGGGGTGGTGTGTGACACTGTAGCCTGGCAGGTCCTCTGGCTCTCTGAAGGGGGAGACCCCAGGTTTTCTCTGAATCCGTGGAAGATAACAAACCTCAGGAAACATTGTAAAGTGACTTGAAAAACGTTTTCTTTTAGAGTTTCATTTTAGATCTGGGACTGACCTGAAACTCTCTGTGGAGCATAGGTTAGTTTCCAGTTTGTCAATCCTCCTGCCTCTGCTTCCCAAGTGCTGGGATCACCGGTGTGTGCCACCACACCCCAGACTTAAGTGGCTTGAAGTTTGGTGCCAGCCTGCCATGGTGGTGGCTTAGCTCTCAGCTGAGTGAGGAGCATGTGACTGACTGAACGTTCCTCAGAAACCCCACAGAGGCCAGGGTGAAACAGTGCTGCTTGCTGAGCTGAGCTGAGCTGGCTTCTCCAGGTAGGAAGCCTGGGGTGGTGACCGTGGAACTAGTCATTTTGAAATCGCAGTAGAGCAGAGGTTAGAGAGGATCTGTTGCTGGCGGTTTGTCGGGGGAGGCGCAGATGGCTTCACAGAAGAACAGCTCAAGTTGGGTCTTGAAGAAAGGGTGAGGAAGCCCTTCGTTCTGGCATGGGCCACACCTAACCTTCAGAGAAGAATCTCTTACATACTCCTCAGCCAGGTCCTCAGCTTGTGTGGGTGATGGGAAGCCCAGCAGTATGGTAGCAGTGTAAGGGATCGCTGGGCTTCTCGCTTTCTCTTCCCTTCGTGACTGTTGGCTGTGTGCTACGGGACATCGTCCAGTGATGACCGAGGCCAGAGTTTTCTCAGAGCTTTGGCTCTGGTCCTGTCTTATCCTCCGACCCTACAAGCTAAAAGGCACAGGGCAGGAGAGAGGCTCTGGTGAAACACTCTTCGTGCATGTGATAAAATGTTTGAGAACAAGTGCATATTATACGGAGAATAGAAGCTTATTTGGCTTATGGCTCTGGAAGTTGGGGAATTCAAGAGTGTGCCAGAGGTAGTGTTTGGTCTCCGAGAGCTTTCCTTAGAAACATAATATAATTTTTCACTTTTTGAGAAGTTTACAACGGCATACACTGTATTTTGATCATATTCATCCTCACCCCTCCCATCCCCACCCCTTACCCCACCTCCTTCTAACTTCGTGTCTTTTCTCATTTTTCAAATAGCCTGCTGAGTCTGATTGGATGTGCGCTTGTGAGCGGCTACAGAAGCACGGACACACCCTTAAGGGACCGGTGCCTCCCTGGAGCACCCTTCTACTTTGTACTGTGGTGGGAGGGATGATATGGTCAGAGAGAGTTTGCTTTCATAACAAAAGCACTCCTATAATAACCTATAAAGCCACCAGTCCATGAGTGAGTGAATTTATTTCTCAGGGAAGAGCCCAGTAACTCCTCCAAAGTTCTCAACTCTCAATAGTGCATTGGAGGTGAAGTGCCTATATATGAAATTTGGGGAACCATGGTAGAGGGTAACTCTTCCTTGTAAAGGTACGGTTGTAGCCCAGTATCCATCTCATAGTTACGTGGGTCAAACAGAGAGTTTGTACACACAGAGGGAAGGGGGATCATGAGCCACCCCCTCCCTCACCAAACTAGCATGCACAGAGAAAAGGAGCTCAGGCTACCCCAAGTATCCCTAGTAACTATCTCTCCTCTACTGCAGATCTGAATTAGAGATGTCACAGGGATAAAGAAACTCAACCTAGACCCTTGGGCCCTGAGCATCTCCTCCCTGGAGAAAGAAGGCTTTCCCACAGCATCTCCTGTATAGAAGCTGGAGTGTTTTCTCTTTCCACCTACCCTGGTTGAACTCAGACTGTTCTGGGTACCTGACACAAGCCCTGGTGTGCATCTTCTCTGTATGCTGGAGAGATGAGATTGACAGTTGAGAGTCAACTGATGCTTTGGACAACACCTCAGTAGACAGTAACTCCTGCTGCGAGGAAACACTGTGACCATAGGCAACTGGGGAGGACAGAGTTTACTTCACTCACAGTTCCAGATGGTAGCCCATCCTCCAAAGCAGTGAGGGCAGGAACTGGGAGGCAGGAGTCAGTGCAGAGGCCACAGAGGAGTTCTGCTTACTGCCTTGCTCCCCTTGGCTGCCCAGCCCACTTTCTTACAGCTCCCAGGACCTCCAGCCCAGGGATGGTCCCACCACAGGTGAGGTCCTTCTCAGTTGAGGCTCCCGCCTCTGGGTTGACTTTGGCTGCACTGACATAAACCCAGCCAGGACACAGGTCCCCATCACATTGTGCAGAAGAAGTTTCCACTCTGACATCAAGTTTTGCCAGAGCCAAGTCCTTTACTTATGCCGTCAAACTGGGCCGCCCGTGGGAATATAATGTAAGCCACATTCCTAATTTTAAATTTTCTAGTTGCCTTTACAAACATAAAAAAAAAGAAACAAGTGAACCACGTATGATATATTTTATTTTACCCAAGCTCTCCAAAATTCTCTCATTCCAATTTACAATAACAGGATTTTACTTAAATTTCCTTGTCACTATAACAAAAGCAACTCTAGGTTCCTATGGCCTTGCAGTGACAGAGGTGTTGGTCCCTTATGCGAAGGTGCATAAGAACAGTTTCCATTCTGATGTCCAGGAGGTAGAATAAGGGCATGTCAACACTAGGCTCTCAGAAACCAGCTATGATACAATGACACAGGGCTGGGGACATAGCTGAGTGATACAACCTTTGCTTAATATGTGCAAGTCTCAGACTTCAGTCCCAACTCAACAAATCAAGCAAGAAAACAGAAACAGAGCAGAGCCACATACCTCTGATCTCCTCGGGGGCTGTTTTATTTATCCGGTTTGGATCAGGGGCACTGGGTTTATTTGAATCTAGAAGGATCTGTAGAGGAACGATACATTGTTCTATAGTAAGCACAAGCTGCAACATTGCTGCTTTACTTCACAGGTGAAGACAGTAAGATCTAGAATCACCAGGTCCAGCAGTGGATGAAATGATTGGTTGGGTCAGGGACCGTGCCACTCGAGGATAAAGGCCAAGAAGAGAATGTGCAGGACATCCTGTGTGGCGTCTTTCATTTGGCTAATTCCTGTTGTGAGCAAATCTGGTTTTTATTAGATGTTCTAGAAGGGATGGTGTCCAGAGAAAAGAGCCCCAGCTTCGCTTGCTTCCTTTCCTTGCAGTTGGTATCCCCTGCCACTCAGCGAAGCCGTTGTGTGTGAGGCCATATACGTCCTCAGTTTCTGGTGGGAGATTGATGGGTGACTCCTCAACACAGCCAAGACAGGGGAGGGCCTCTCTCTGAGGGCTGCTGGGCCTAACGGGGTCTCACTCAGAACCCTTCAGGGCCTGTCTCCTTGTAGCCCTTGCATTAACATCTCTCCCCGTTCTCTGCTTTAAAAGCAGATCTCAGAATTCATTTGTCCGTTTAATCATCTAAAATATATTGAGCACCAACTGTTTGCTAGGCACTTGTTCCACCGAGGTGAGCAGAGTAAATACAGACCTTGTATCTATGAGCTTCTTGTTCAAGATAGCGAGCAGTTAGTCAAACATACACACAAACGTGCAATTTCAACCGTAACCTCTGACCACCCGGTGAGAGCCGTATCAGAGGGAACTCCAGCTGATTTGACATGGGTAAACGTTTTAAATTGGTAATTGGTATCGCTAAGGCTTCCCGGGTGTTTCTGAGAGTCGGCAGGGTGGAGAACCGTCATGGAGGATGAATCCTGGAAGTAGAGGCCAGGCTGTGGGTTCTGCATCTGGGTATCCCGCAGTTTTCTGTTTCTGGAATCACACAGGGGCATTTTGAATACAGACCCAAATGAAAAGGTGCTGCTTTTTTTATTTGCATGCAACACACCCAGCGGTTAGGTATCTTTGATCCTTTCCTCTTAAACAGTCCCCAGACGCAGTACGGGATGTGAAACAGCAGTATGCTGAGTGAGGACGGCAGGACGCTGTCCTTCCATACTGCTTAGTAAGCCTTGAAAGAAGTTGAGAACATAACATCAAAATTTAAAAGTCTTAATGTTGGAATAGATAAAATAGTCACATGATTCATACAAAAATGCTTAGAGGCTTGGGACGTAGCTCAGTCCGTTGCCTTGGAAGCATGAGAACAAGAATTCCGCCCCAGAGCCCGAGTGAAAAGTCAGCCGGCGGGGTGGGGTGGGGGGCATGCACTCATAATTCCAGCTGGGAACTGTAGAGATAGGCAGATCTCTGGGGCTTGCTAGCCATTCAGTCAATCTTATACTCCCAGGGAGAGACCTCTGCGGGTGAGCCATAGCACTGAAGAGTTCTAAATAAGACCCCATGAGGCCCAGCATCCATCAGAGAGAGGCCCTCCCGCATCTTGGCTGTGTTATTATGTCTGTGGTGGAATGACATCTAAGTGGCTTCCACACATGTGTATATGTGTGCACATATGTACACCTGTACCTTATAACACACAATCGCCTTCTCTTGGAACAAGGCAACCCTCAAAAAGATTTAGAGTTAAAAAAATATTTCCCCTATCCAATTTCCCCTCCATGTATCCCTGACTCGCAGGGTCAGAAGGAAAACACGTTTATTTGTTCATTTAGTTTTCTTTGAAAAGACAAGTAAATGAAGAGAAAACTCTCCTCCGTCCCCAGTTGGTTTAGGTACACAAAGGATGGCTATGTGCCCTGGCCCCCACTTTCCTTTGCACATTGCTTATCTTGAAGCACTCTCTGCATGTGTGCATAAAAGCTTCCCCATTCTTCCGTTTTCCAAGCAGCTGTGCAACTCTTTGCTTTGTGGGTGAGCCAGGAAGCCTTAATTTATTTCACTACCCGGGCTGATGAACACTTGCCTGTTTTCTAGCCTCTGCTGTAATAAATTACACTGTAGCAAATCACCTGGTAAACATGCCACTTATGTCATCGGGGAGTCCGGGTCGATCTAGGGAGGTTCTCAGAATGGGATTGCGGGGTGGAGGTCTATGTGTGACGTGGAGAGACACATCACTAGCCTGCCTCCTGTGGGGTTTCCTTGCTGCCATGTCTGACAGCCTGCTTTTCCATAGCTTCCAGAGTTCTCCAGAGAGAGCCGTCAGTTTCGGCCTTTGGATGAGTTGCTAGCCACAAGACATAGTGTACTTCTGTGCCAGTTTCATTTGCATCTTGCTTATAAGGAACACAGAGGAGCATCTTTCCCTATTTAAAGAGTTATTTGCCAATTTCTTTTCTATTCATCCATTTGCCTCACTTTCCTGTCTGCCATTGTAAAAGTAAGCACACCTTGAAGAGATCAGCCCTCAGCCTGTGCAATGGCTTAGATAGATTCCCCCTGGACTTTTCTTGTCATTTTTTTTTGTATGTGTACATGTGTACATGTATGAGAGTGTGAGGCCTGAATACCATTCCTCAGCCATCGGCTACTTTTTCTGTTTTTTAGACCTGGAAGGGCTTCTTATGGCTTCTTAAGTGCCTGCAGCTTACCAAGTAAGTCATGAAGCCGCCTGGCCTGTGAGCCCCAGGATCTGCCTGTCCCCCGCTCCCCACCCTGGGATTAGAAGTGTATTCCACTTTCCCCAGCTTTAGCATTTTAATGACTAATCCCAGAAGTTTTAATTTTTATCAGTCAAAACAATCTATGTTTTATTTTATTTATTTTTTTTACGACTTCTGTAATTTGAGCCTCAGAGATGGCTATCATGGCTGGACAGGAGTTCCACCGTTTTCTTCCAGTCTTTTATAGTCCCTAGTATTTTGATTTTAAAGCTCTGGTCCCTTTGGAGTTTATCTTGATGCGTGGGTCCTACATTGTCTTTTCTCTAGATGGTCACCCAGATAGACCTATACACTTACCGGCTCCTCTTCATTGCCCTCCTCTGACCTGGGAGGCCACATTCATTACACGCCCAGTCCCCCCCCACCCCCAGCTGGGTCTGTTTCTCTCACTTTCTATTTCATTGGATTGTTATTTTGGGCATTTTAGCATCAGGCTGGCTTAATTACTGGCGCCTCAATAGCATGCACTTTTCCAGGTTCTTCAGAATGTCTACTGGTATTCAGTCTGTTTCTTTTTCTTTATGAACTTTAGAATTGGCTTGTCTGCTCTGGTGCCTTCTCCTCATGCCCCCTCCAATTCTGTTGGTATCTTATAAACCAGTTGTTGGTTAAAAAAAAAAAACAAAAAAAAACAAACCCAGATTCTAAAGCGAGATTGTCTATGTTTCCATCCCAACTGCTATTTTCCCCTAAGTGGACACATTTTTATTTTTTAAGCCTTTAATCTGTCCAAAACATGTTTCACAATGTATTGTGTTTCTAAGTGTATCCACATATAGAACTTAGTGTAGCTCTAAGTCAGTAGGCTCTGAGGCTCAGCTGCAGTGGAGTGCTTTCTCGGGTTCTTTTAGCTTTGCCTCTGAGTTGGCGCTTGTCAGGTCACCTGATGGGAGCACTGTCTTCACATGACACATCCAGTATGGCTGCCATGCATCCCCCTTCCCCTGAAGGGGTGTTTTTTTTTTTTTTGTTTTTGTTTTTCTTTTTTTTTTCTAGCAGCCCTCCAGGAAGCTTGTATCAGAATCGCATGTCTAAGGCCCAAGGGATCACCATGACTGGCTGAGAGCCTTGGCCCTCCCCTCTCAGGCAGATCTCTGGTGGGGTAGTGAATAAACTTATGCAACAGCCAGGAGGACTCCAGGTGATCTCTGAACCAGGGAAGCGTCCTAGCTCTTGCTCCAGGCACCTGCAGGTGGGCTCCTTCTCTCCTGGAGCATTCTCTGAGTAGGCTCAGGGGCTAGATTCAGATTCCACGTATCGAGCCCTCAGCAAGCACTCCTGTTTGCGTTCTTGTCCTTGGTTCCTGAGGCCTGCCTTACCCACAATGATACTTAACCTTTCTCTGTTCTCTTCCAGATGCGATTCTTCACTGACTTGTTAGCACCTCCTTGGTAGACACGGGCAGGGACTGTCTCGCCAAGCCTTGAGGCTCGTGAGAGGTCACTGAGGTTCTCCCCACTCCTTCAGACCCCTGGCACTGGTGCAGAGCTCCCGGTCTTGTACCTGCTTAGAGACTAAAGTGTGACTGACGCCCAGCTCCCAACTGAGCCGTTCACACTCAGCTCCATGGCAGGGAGACTCGGGGAGCTAAGAGCTGAGTCCCAGTCCCAGCTTCCTGGAGGCCTGTCCCCATGGAGTGGTGGGACCTGTTGAGGGGACTGCAGTGCCAGCTGTGGCTCTGACACCCTCTGATGTCCTGCATAAGCCTCTGAGAGGAGGCTCTGTAATTGGAGCACAGAGGTACACTCAAGACTTTGCCGCTCAGGCCCTCACAGAGATGGTAGCGAAGCCTGCCAGTGGAAATCCTCGTTTCCTGTTGCAGGGATACTCCTGTAGCTGAGTAGAGAGGCTGAAATTCACCGCTACTGCTCCACTCTCGTCTGTCTGGGCTACTGGAGTTCCGCAGAGTTCTCATTTCTGAGTGGCATGCACTGGTGCGGGTTCCACTTCCGTGGCCTGGTTATCTTCTGCTAGCAGGAGTATGGGGATAGACTCTCTCCACATAGGAATTCAATTAAGATAGACCTGGTGACAAGTGTATTCCTACCAGATCACAGCTTGTTTCTGTCTGATAAGCATTTACTCCATGCCAGGTTTGGGGTATGGGAGTCTTTGGAGAGTAAGAACCCCCACTCTTATTCAGAACCAAAGGTCAAGTTCAAGTGTTTCACGAGCTCTGATCCTTAGGAAATTCCTGTGAGGGACATTGCTTATTATTTTGCCTTCTCTTCCTCATTCCTGTTTTTCAGATGAAGAAATGAAGGGTCTGAGAGGTTCAGCTGTCTGCCTCCCAACTATGTGGTTAGTGAACCTCTAGATCAAGACCTGAGGATAACTCTGTCTATTTGGCTCTACAGCTGTCCTTGCTCTGGGCGACTCACCGTCTCTGCATAGAGGACAGAGGGGCCTCCCCAACTGGAAGGGGTAGGAGAACACGAGGGCTGTTCCTTCCTGTGTTGAGGAAGGAAGGTCTCTGCAGGTACTTTAAATCACACACTCTGATGTCTGGGTCCTGGGTTCTTAGCCAAGCCTGGTTCTGCAGTCCTTGTTTCTTTGCCAGGTTTTAAGGACCAGGAGAGGTGATGGGCAGCTCATGGAGGTAGGGTAGTTTCAGCACTGGGCATCTCTTTCTCCAGGAGTGGAGGAGAAGTGTAGTTCTTACAGGAGGATTGTCATCCCGACGGGGTTTGTTCTGGCTGCCAGCTGTGTTTGGGGAACAATGCTTCATTGTGTTCTTTTCTTGGGGAGTCTATTTCTGTATTTCTATATATTCTATTTCAACTCTGGGAGAATAGTTAGTGCAGGCTGTGGGGGCAAATTTTATATCAACTTGACACAAGTTGACATTTGGGAAGAGGCCATCTCTATGGAGAAAAATATCCTAACCACGTTGGCATTTGGACAAGCTTGTGGGGCACTTTTTGTTTTGTTTTGTTGATTGATGATAGATGTGGTTATGGGGGTTCATCCAATTGTGCTTGATACAACCCTTGACTAGGGATCTGAATGGTATAAGAAAGCAGACTGAGTAAGCCACGCGGAGCAAGCCACTAAGTACGTTCTTCTACACTCTCTGGATTAGTTCCTGATGCCAGGTTCTTGCTCTGTTTGAGATCCTGCCCTGACTTCTCTAGTGATGGTCTGCTACCTGGAAATGTAAGCAAAATGAACCCTTTTCATCTGCTTTTGAGCATGGTTATTTTCATAACAACAGAAACCTAAGACACAGACCAAAGAAATGATTCTACACAAGTCCAGATGGGTGAACCAGTGAGCTTCTTGGGGTTACTTACAATGAATTTGTTGGGGTCATTTATAGGTGCATAAACAACTTATGGGTAGCTACACTATCGAAGAGTCTTCCTCCCATGTAGACTCTATTATCTGCTTATGCAGTCCCATGGAGGGGCTGGGCCTTGGGAGTCTTGCATGCTCTCTGGTTCTTTTACAGTGTAAATATGAAGTCTCATGAGGTAAACACAACTGCTTTGGGTACAGAGACACCGGTGGTCATGTCTCACCTGCATACTCATGTGTAGGTCTAAATGTAACAACATGCTCCCTGCTCTGAAGCTGTTCCTGCACAGAGGGAGCTCAGCCCTGCATAAGGCACAAGGACCGCTTAGCCGGCTACTTGTTGCTAAAAGCAAATGCAGAAGAGGTGAGGTGAGGCGAGAAGTATCCCACAGCTGGGGCCTGGAAACTTGGCCCACCTAGGCCTCCGCTGTCCTCGGTGTGGATTCTTTATTTGCTGGGACAGTCCAGGGAGATCTGGGATAGGACCTGAAGCAGACCTATATAGACTAAACAATAGGAGCTACAGCAATTGATATACAAAGTATTCAATATATGACCAAGGGTGGTGGTCTGAGTGTCCTGGCCACATGATAGTTCTGCTCTGGGAAGCTTGAAAAGGTAACAGGTCAGTATTTGGACGGGGGTTAGGGGTGGAACAGGCTGTTGGGACACTACTGGTATCTTGGCTGGCACATTGTTTCATCTGGCTCCCAAAGGGCTTGGTAATAGAATCAAGGAAACCAGAATGTAAGTGTCTAACGTGTTTCTAATGGAATTTATCAGTATTGTCTACAAACGGCTCTTGAGTGGAGAGGCTGGGGTGCCAGGACTCTAGTCCAGCCTGGACCACCACTTAGCTATTCTGGGTTCTGAGGTACTTGCCGGGCTGGGACAGCATCTCATGAGTCTGTGGTGCTGGCCCCTTGGCTTTCTGCAGAAGGAGGTGGCACAGTTTACAGCAGCCTCAGTGACAGGTGTTTAATCAGGCCCGCCACCCACTTCACTTACACGGACTTTGTTTGGCTTCCCATGAAACGCCACACCCTGAGTTTTGTTTAATCCACAAAGCCACTTGAACGGTCTAATTTCTTTCCGTGGACGCCCATTTCAAGTCTTGATGCCTCTCTGTGTCTGTCCTGCTTTTCTCTTGGAAGAACGTTACTTTTATTATTATTTTTAAATGAGTTTAGCATTTAAATGAGCCGATTGTGGGTGAAGTAGATGCTATGGCCTGGTGTGGGTGGCTTTGTCTTATCAATTGAAGTCTTGACACTAGATAAAGGCTAACCTTCCTCAAAAAGCAGGGTACTGAAGAGGGATTTCTGCTGGAAGATGACTGTCAGACTTGAGCCGCCTCCTGCTCCCTGAGTCGCTAGATTTCGTCTTAGACTGAAGGCTTTGGCTTCCCGGCCTCCATCATCACGAGGCCGGGGCTTTGTGTTGGTAGAGAGACAAATAGGGTTATCTCAAAGTAACTGTATTCAATGGACATCGACTGATTTCCTAATACTTCTTTTTTCATTTGTGTGTGCTCCTGTGAGTGCACATGTGTGAATGCACCTGCATGTGTGTGTGTTCCCATTCATGCTTGTGTCCATGCTTGGATATATGTGTATGCACACACATGTATGGATTTGTGGTCACGTATGTGTGTATGTGTGTATATGTGTGTATATACCTGTGCATACATGTATGTACATGCGTATCTGTGTATCTGTGTATGTGTGTGTTATATATGTATGTCTGGGTGTGTGTGTGTGTGTGTGTGTGTGTGTGTGTGTGTCTGTGTGTGTCTTGAGGGTTGAATTTGGGTCCTCATGCTTGTGTGGCACTTTGCTGGCTGAAGTGTCTCTCCCAGCCCTTACTAAGGATTTCTTATGTATATGCTTGAGTCAGGTGGTGAGTCTCTAAAGATACATAGATTTGCATCTATCTTCATGAGATTTAGAATCTGAATAGAGACACATCTAGATCACAAGCCCAGTTTACCATTGTGCTCTGGGGAATGGGAAAGCCAGACTTAATTCTTGGTCCTGAGTGTATATATGGCTTGGATTGGGTTTTGGAATGGGAAGTTTTAGTTCTTCATCATGTATCCCTGCCCTCTCTGTTTCAGAGTGTGGCCATCAGGGTCTGGCAATGTGGTGGTATAGACTCTTCTGTTTATCATGGACATATTGGATGTACAGAGACACTGGACTGAGACGTCGTTATTCTGTGGCTGTTCTGAGAGTATATGTGTGGGCAAGATTGATGGAGCAAACGTCCATGTCTTAGGAGCATGCACTATCAGGTTGTAGCTCTTTTATATTCCAGAGAACTATGTGAATACCATCAATCAGAGTGTCCAGGCTTCTACATGGAGACCTATCAAACCTCTACCCTGTCTGTGTCTTAGTGGTAGAATAATAAAAGTCAGTAAGCTATATTGTGCTTGTTCGTATTGCAGGCGCTGTGGTAAGGTCCCCGGAAGCATCATCCAAAGGCGTTCTTACGGCAATCCTAGGAAGCAGTACTGGAAGAAATTCATGTTATGAGGATTGAAGGGCTTCCCAAGATCAACTGCTGGCCCACAGCAGTCAGAATTCTACTCAGCCATCCCTGTCTGTGGAATCCAGAATGTGGGTACTGGGAATGATCTCCTATCTGTATCATTCAATGTCAGGAGGATCAGGATCCCTTGCTCTGAGCAGATGATGAACTCCCTAACTTTTCTAGATACTTCTTAGAACCCAGGGTTCTTCTCTGATACAGAGGATGCCTGAGATGGCAGAGCAGACCCTTGGAGAGTAACCCAACTAAAACACGCCTCTATATAAAGCAAGATGGGAGGAGATATGTGACCCCAAAACAATGTGAAACTTTACCACTCAAATCTCTCCTTTCACCAGATACCCTAAACTCCCCTCTTTCCCTTCAAGCAGAAGGGAAGTGGAGGGCTGGCAGACTTGAAATCAAACATGACAGGGCTGAGCACTCTTCAAAAGCACAGCTGCCTTTCCCTGAGACGCCATGCTGGGGTTATCCTTGGCTTTTGGTCTGGCTTGTTCTTGTAGGAGGAGGATAATAAGTTCAACCAACTCCGGTTCACATCCTTCTCCACTGAGTGTGGTGTCCACAGAAAAATGACAAGGTCTGTTAAGCTGGATTCCCTCAGCCACCTGGAGAGCCGTTCATGGAGATGCTTCACTTGCCTTGCATGATGACTTCAGTGGAAGGAGCTCACATCACTTCTCACCTCGAGATGAGGAAACTGAGGCCCAAAGATGTCAGGTCAGACATCTAAAATAGCTAGTGAATTATCGCACAAGCGTTCATTGAGCCCCAGTCAGCTTTAGGTGCCATGGTAAGGATCTAGACATACAGAGGTAGTGAGCTACCTAGACTGATAGATGTGGGCATGCTCATGGGTCACAAAGTCACTTGCTGATTCTCTTACTGAATCAAACCACCCCTGAGCTCTGCTTCTATGCTGGGGATTCTGGTGTGTGTTCAAGGGGCTCCGGCTCAGCTGCATCGTTCTTGTCTCCCAACAGCCTGTGGTTCTCTTGGAGAGAGAAGGATTCAGGGAGAAACAGTAGCCCATGCCATTGGATCAAATTTGTGCCGCAGTAGGAGAAATCAAGAAGTGGCCAGCTGCCTCTAGCTTCAGATGGCCATTGACGTGTCACATGGGTCAAATTCATCCTGTGGCAGTAGAAATCAAGAAGAGGCCAGCTGCCTCTAGATTAGAATGTCACAAAGAAGATGGGATTTAGGCTTTTATTTAAAACAGGAAGTGCTGCCTGTGTATTGCTGGAGAGCACATGGAACAGAATTTTAAGAAGGAGGATCATCTGGACATGGCAAGCCAAACGCACAGCTGAGGGCAGAAGAGATGGCATGAATCTTGGTACTAGAGAGATGAGTAATCTATTGAACTCTCAGAGGGAGCTCTCGGGAGCTCTCAGGTTATGCCTTATAAGGAGAGACAAGGAAACTAGGAAGGTGGTGTTTCTGGAAGGTCTTGTTCCTTAGGCTGCTGGGTTTAGTTGTTTAGTTCCAAGGCCTTGAGGAAGGACATCCCAGGTTCTGTGCTGTAGCATTTTCTCCATCCAATCACATTAGGGCAGTGCCAGGCCTGTGATTGGACAGAAATAGAGAGGTGGAGCTAGAGTTGGAGGAGGAAAAAGGTCAGGAGAGGAGGAGGAAGAGAGGGTCAGGAGAGGAGGAGGAGAGGGTCAGGAGAGGAGGAGGAGAGGGTCAGGAGAGGAGGAGGAGAGGGCTCAGGAGAGGAGGCAGAGAGGATCAGGAGAGGAGGAGGAGAGGGTCAGGAGAGGAGGAGGAGAGGATCAGGAGAGGAGGCAGAGAGGGTCAGGAGAGGAGGAGGAGAGGGCTCAGGAGAAGAGGAGACGTCATCATGGAGACAGTCGATGAGGATGAACCAGACCCCATGAGGTTATACAACCAAGCAGGTTCTCACAAAATAGATTAATTGGGTTAGAATATTGTCTTTATTATTTGGTTCTGAAATTATTGTATTGGCATCTTGTAAATTGTGATTTTATTATTATATAAATCTGATTGGATATTAAGGCCTTAAGAGTCATGCTTTACTTACCAGATCTTAGGTGCTATTTAGATGAATGATTGTGGGAGTGTGTAAAGAGTTGTGTGCGAGCGAGATGTAGCTTGCTGGGAGAAAATAACAAAAACCCGCCAGAGGTTAGTATTGAGGCTGAACGGTACCGGCACAAAAAACGTGGCCCGGCAGGAAATGGAGTTTGCTGGGTGGATTCATTTTATTAATTCCTGAAACAGTTCTGGGCCAGGCAACGTGACTGACAGGACCAAACTATCTGCTGACCTCTCTGAACTTAGCTACCAACTAACCGCCTGTTGTTGCCCACTGCACCCAGCAAGCACACAGCACCATCCGCCTAGCACTCTGGAAACTGACTCCTTCTTGCTGCATGCATTTGCAATGCCCGTTCCCTTTACCCAGGAGCTTTTTTTTTCTTTTTCTAGTGTGACCCACTGGCCCCTTCCCATCTTTTGGTTTCTCCTTTCAGAATGGCCTTCCCTGACCTTTCCATCTGAAGTAGGCCTTTTCTTCCTGACTCCCTGTTACCTCACGTGGCTGTCCATCACTCTGTGGACACCCTGCATCTGCTGTAGTTCCTGACATTTTTCCTGCTTGTGATTTATAGAGTGTAAATGCTATAAAATCATGGACTTAGTGTATCTGTTTTTTTTTTAAACGTGTAAATGTGTGTGTGGCATGTATGTGGATGTATATTCATGTATGGAGACATGCACATGTGTAGAAGCCAGAAGTCGATGTATGTGGCTTCCTTGATTGTTGTCCACTGTCTACAAAGAGGCATGACCTCCCACTCAAGAATGTCGAACTTGTTGATTCATCTAGTGAAGCTCCTGCTACTCTCCCTGGTCTGGAACCCCGGCTCTGCTTTCTAAGTGCTGGGATTATAGGTAGGCCACCAGGCCTACCTGGCAGTTATGTGGGTGCTGCTGTCTGTACTCTGTTACTCATATTTCCACAGCATGTGCCTTACCTACTGAGCCATCTCCCCAGTCCTGGTCTTAGGTCACATTGTCCACAGAATGTACAAGGTACAGTAGATCCCCAGTTCATTGTTTTGGGACTTGTTTTGGTCTCAGAAACAAGAATGGAAGAGATGTATGAACATGCCATAAGAGCCACTGTGTGGGTTTAACATGTTCTTCTTCCCTCCATGATGATCGTAGTCTTGTGTGTTGAGATGAAGTCTTTCTAGTTTGTCCGTAAGTGAGTAAAACCCTCACACTGACCTGTCTCAGATGTGTAGAAGGACTAGGAAATACATTTTGATTGTGTGAAACGATGGGAATTTTTGGACTCATTTGTTAATGTAGCATAGCTTAGTCTGTTCTGACTGATTAAGAATTCTAAATTCTCATCTATTCAGAGGGGTCTATGGGCTAAGTCAGGTCAATAGCCACCATCTCAGGAGACAATCGATGGATTGGAAGGACAGGGGAAACTCAACTCTTGCTTTAGCAATGCTTCTTTAGGGACCAGAATTGGAAAATTCTTCATGTGCTATCCCTTAAAATCTCCACTAACTTTAGGAGGAAGCTAGTATAAACATGGACCATAGCTGGTTACTATAGAGGCTCAAAAACAACAACAATGACAACAACAACAACAACAACAACAACAAAACAACCAGCCAAAACAAACCATAGGGTGTTGGCACCAGAAGAGGTCTGCAGGCCTGCAACACGAACGTTTTCTGAAGGTTTTTCAGACATGTAAAACCAGAGGACTCTTACCAGTCCTACATCCAAATCTGCACACACTTCCCCAAGTGATACATGAATACACTGGTGAATGAGACATCCTGATGGAGGGAGGACTCATCTGCTGGAGGGAGGGAGGACTCATCTGGTGCTCTGTGGTACACCAAGAGGGGACCAGGGCAATCTTCTACCTTTTGTCCTGTCTTTGCCAGGAGAGCAGGAACCAAAGTGTTCAGGACTTGCTTGGACATCTAGTCTCCTCCCAAGTCTTGGCTC
Source organism: Montemys delectorum (assembly GCA_019843815.1). Taxonomy (NCBI): domain Eukaryota; kingdom Metazoa; phylum Chordata; class Mammalia; order Rodentia; family Muridae; genus Montemys; species Montemys delectorum. The sequence goes on along the minus strand of JADRCD010141122.1, from coordinate 11,282 downwards.
CGTTGGCAGGAATATCTTCATCCAGTTTGAGTAATTGCCGGTAACCAAAGCTATCTATTGATTCTGAAAACTACTCACAGAGAGTACCTACGGTTCGTTTTCTTTCCACTTGTGCGTCTGTTGGAAGAGAATGGGTAGTGGGCTTGGCATGGAGTCAGACATGGCCCCACTAGGGACAGCTGATGCAATGAGGGACTGGGATAATTTCTCCATAATGGCAGCTATGTGTTGCGGCTCCTCCGAGATGGCAGCATTCAGCTCCTTTGGTGGTGATTTTGTGTCTGTTCTGACCCGAAAGAACCCTGACTCCCTGCTGGGTGCTGAACCTTCCAGAAGATTTCACACAGGTCTTAGCACCCTGTAGTTCCTGCCTTGGCTACAGGGGCAAAGCAAGCCTGCTCTGTTATCAGGCATATATGAGGAAATGACCAGGAAGCTGTGCCAAGAGAAAGATTACAGCTCCCTGCAGACATGGCCAGTGCTGGGCGTCTGGGAGAGGAAGATTCCAGTGGCCCATGGCTCTCGGCACCCTTATCATCTGGTGACATTCATCTCCATGGAGCCAGCAGGGCTGCTCAGAGAACTGGAGTTCTGAGCAAAGGGTTGGAATTTGCTTTCTCCCAGCTGGAAATACCAGCTCACCCTCGGCTCTGTCCTTGTCTCTTTAGAGTTTTCTATGAAAAAGGTTCAGTGTTCCCTTTCTTGATCAAGGTCCGGTTCTCCATTTAGCTAAGAGTGACACCTTATATTACAGAGTGATTAATTAATCCCACAAATATGTATTGGGTTTCTGGAGAGAGTCAAGCACTGAATAAAATAAAATAAAGCATTGTAGCTTTGTTTGTTTTTGTTTTGCATCTGGGCTAGTTAGGGTGAAGCAAGAGTGTCTTGTGTTTGGTTGCTCACAGTCTGGGAGACAGGGTTTCATACAAGTGTGCCCTGGACACTTGACGTTGGTACAACAGTTTGGGGCCATAGCTTAGCGCATCAGCTGAGCATTCAGACCTGGGCTTCTGAATGGTTCCTCAGAGCTGTGTGTTTGTGACTCAGAGAAGCACCGGCACTGCTAGAGGGAGATGGGAAGAGAACAGAGCTGTGGACCCAGCTCTTAGGCTTAGCCCACTGATCCCAAAACACAGGAGTTGGTGGATGACTGGGGATGTTGGGGTGAGGGGCATCTTCGTTATGGAACCTCATTTGTTAGCTGGGAGGGAGTTACCGAAGCGCCAGGCCCTCCAGTGGCAGCGCTGGCTGCAGCTCTCCGCCTTCTCTCTCGCTCAGTGCAGACTGGGCACTTGCCCCATTTTCCCAAGCTGGGCTCTGTTTTTGTTCCCATTTGGAAATGTAGCCACAGAGGGGCCAAGAGTGGCGGAGAGGCTCCTCAGGACAGTCGCCAGCTTCATTCCCGTGGATAAATGGAGCCTGGGCCTACACTTGGCAAAGTGCAGAGAAAAGAATTAAAACAGTGAGGTTCTCATCTCCTCTCCTCTTCCCGCTCACCCCCTGACTCTGACAGATTTATTTTGGAAAGCGACAGGAGGTTAATGGAATCACTTAATTTCCCTGATAATAAATTACCCCCAAGTGCACTAATTGAAAGTTTCACAAGCAAGCAGTTTCTTTCTACATGGCCTCCTTGGTAGGCTTCTCTTGCTCAGACAGCCTCACGGTCCCCTGTCCTCTCCCCCGGCCCCTGCTCCACTCCAGGGAAGCCTGTCTGGTGAAAATTTCTGATTTCTGGGCATAGGGATACTGTCCTTAGTGGGCGTGCCCTTGAGACTTTTGAGGTGGAAAAGTAAATGCTGTGAGAACCAGTGGGGTCAGGGTTCGACTCCTGCCTCTGTCACTTCCCAGCAGATGGTTGGGGAAGTCTGACATTTCATTTGCCTCAGTGTTTGCAAACCAGAGATCACAGTGCTCAGCTTGCTGGGTGCTGAAGGGGTCCAGAGCCAGAACCTGTGAAATCCATAGCATCTAGTAGGTCTTTAGTGAATGATATTTCCCTTTATTTATTTACATTTTTTAGTCTTGTAGAATTTATGGCAAAAGGAAGCCCAGGATGATTCTAGACTGAAGTTTTGGAATTGGGCATGCTGACATTGAGGAGTCTGTAAGATTTTTTTTTTAATTAATTAATTTTTTTATTCTTTAATCTGTTTTTATAGTTCAGACTTTATCTCCCTCCCGGTCTACCCTCTGACTGTTCCACATCCCATACCTCCTCTTCCCCCCATCCCCCATTTCCAAGAGGATGTCCTCACCTCCTACCCCCACCCCCTACCCCCACCCCACCAGAACTCCCCACTCCCTGAGGAGTCTCTTGAGGGTTAGGTTCATCTTCTCTGACTGAGTCCAGACCAGGCAGTCCTCTGCTGTATATGTGTCGGGGGACTCTTATAAGCTGGTGTGTGCTGACTGGTTGGGGATCCAGGTTAATTGAGACTGTTGGTACTCCTATAGGATTGTCCACCTCCTCAGCCTCTTCTACCTTTTCCCTAATTCAATCACAGGGGTCAGCAACTTCTGTCCATTGGTTGGGTGAAAATATCTGCATCTGACTCTTTCAGGTGCTTGTTGGACCTCTTGGAGGGTAGTCATGACAGGTCCCTTGTTGTGAGCACACCATAGCCTCAGTAGTAGTGTCAGGCCTTGGGACCTCTCCTTGAGCTGGATCCCACTTTGGGCCTGTCGCTGGACCCCCTTTTCCTCAGGCTCTTGATTTGCTTTTTAAAGATAGTGGTTGTAGTCTAATTTTGAAACCTGGTATATTTCTCGGAGTTGTTGGAATCCAGGAGAGAGATGGAGCAAGGAGGAGACAGAGGTAGGGAGCAACAGGAAAGCAAAGGCAAGCAGGAGGAAGATGTGTGTGCAGCTGGGCCTGAGAGAGTGAGCGTACCTGTGTTCAGTGGAGTCAAGCCCTTGTGTGACCCTGCCTCCCACAGCCACATGGTCACCAGTCTTCCTACCCAGATATCTGAGGATTTACAGCCAGGGGACAGGGCCAACTGGAAGTAGAGAGCCATCCCTATTCCCTTGCAGCTCAGAAACTAAGTGCCCGTCTGGATGTTAGCTGAAGAGTTGGCAGCAATGGTGACACTTTCCCCTGTGATGTGTGAATAATGTACAACTGGCAGTGGATGGCACAGCTGTTGGGCATTTTCAAGGCAGATGACTACATAAGACTAAGAAAATACATGGTTTGTACAAAGTCTGGCCTGGGTGTGTGTTATAGCAGAGGTCAGGGATCAGCTGGCTATCCATTGGCTTGAGGAAGGGGACAGGGTGCATAGGTGGTGGCCTCCATGCCAGCATCCCAGGGAATGAACATCTGATATCCTTGTGGCTTTCTCTTGTGACATCCCATATATCATCAGAGGCATCTGGTTCTAGCACTGGGCTCAGCTCGGTTGGGATTCACGACAGATAAGCCATGCCCTGATGCTCCCGACACACCAGGAAAGCAGCATGTCACATTTGCACAGAGAAAGGCAGGGCCAGGGAAAGTGCTGTCCTAGGATGGGCACTGCAGAGATGACCACATCTAGTTAGAAGAGCGAGATATACTTTATGTGAGTGAATATGTGGATGGCGAAGCTCTCAGACATTTATTTGGAGGCAAGGGCAGCTGCAAATAATTTTTTTTCTTCATAGCCAGTGTGTGTTTCTGTGTCACGGACTCCTCATTTATAAAGAAGATGCCAGGACTGGGGATATATCTCAGTAGGTGGAGTGCTTGCCTGGGATGGGGTATGATACTCAGCACTGAATAAACACTGGAATTTCGTCACCCAGGCCAGCCTGTGAACATTAGGCTATCTTAAAAAGAGAATGCCAAAGAAGAGGAGGAGGGACAGGAGGGGACACACTTGATCTGCTGTTGGTATTTTGAAGCAGCAGCTGCCGCCAGTAGCTGTTCTTGGGTGGGATGGTTTGGTTAAACAAGTGTACAGTGTAACTCTGTGAGTAGATCCAGGCTTCTTCATTCGGTCGACTCTCCTACCCCGTGGTTCTGGAGTTGTTTATCAGGCCTGGCCTGGCTGGAATCATGAATAGGCAGGAGACAGTTGGAGCGAGCTCCTCATGAAGCCCGCATGTTTCCGGCCTTCTCAAGCTGACATCTGGGCCTCTTCTTGCCCAAAGGTTAAGTTGGGAAGAGGTGAAGTTGCCCACAGGCACGATGGGAAGTTATCCAGTTTTCTTTCACTCAGCACAATGTATACTTTCTGGGATCAGTTGCAGTTCATTTGGGAATGAGTTTCAGTTTGTTTCGAAGGTCCAGTTTTGAGTTGAGGGAATTTAACTGACAAAGTTATGTATGGGGTCAATATTCTCATAACCACAAAACACAGAGGAAGAAATTAGAGATGCTTGGCCCCTTATTCAGGCAACCTGTGTGATCACTTCAGGGGAATCAGAGTTATTTACTGACTTGTCTGTAGTCTGAAGTGCACTGCTGCTTCAGGTGGGCACCATCAGGTGGTTAGGGCTGAGCCTCTGACTTTCAAGACCTAGGGTCATTCATGTAATCCGAACTTAGAAAGGTCACCGGGGAGAGGCTGAAGCCCAAGGATCTCCCTCAGAGGCAACATCCAGCATGTGGAGAGGAATTTTTCTGTCATTTCTCTTGGGGCAGGTTAACTTGGAACTTCACCACTGCCCTGAGACATGGAACCTGGCCACCCTTATAAACTCTCCTGGAGAAATGGCACCTAGAAGCAACATATATTTGTTGAGAGAATGGATCTGTTTTCATTCCTTTGATTCAAAGCATTGTCTCTAGAAAACCCAGGGAAATACAAATATGTTTTCTGGGAGAGGCAGCAGGTTAAATCTTTATGCATATAACAACAGTGTATTGGTTTTGTTTGATTATCTAACTTTCTCCCAAGGAGCTTCCCTGGGTCATTTTGGTGATGGTGGCATATGGTGTGCAGGATGGTAGGAGAAAGGTATGCGAAACTCATCAAGGAACTGCTAGAGAATCCCAGGTTTTGGAAGAAGAATGGCCAAGTTCCACATTCTTCTAACCTGTGTCAGGGTTTGAAAGCCATGTTCCCTCTGTATACTTCCAAACGCAGGCCCCCAGAAAAGAGCTGGAGTTGGCTCTGTCACCATCTTGCCTACTGAAGCAGTGAAGGGGCTGAGAGGTTGCACGGTCTCTACATTGCATCACAATAGAATGGAATGTAAATTCTTTCTACATTTTGAGGTTTAAAAGGTTGTAGTAAACGTATATAATGTAATGACCACTTCACCACTTTTGAGTAGTGGACATGCTAACTTAACTCCCAGTGTTGGGCTCCCATCACTATGATCCATTTTCAGAATTTTTGGGGCATCTCAAACGCTCACATCCTTTTGCTCCAGCCCCTGGTAACTGGTTTTCCTTTTCTGTCTCTGTCATTCATATGCCACTTGTCCTTTGGTTGATTTCTTTCCTTTGCATAATGTCTTCGAGTCTGCATGTGTTGTAGTGTGTGTCTGGGCTTCTGTCCTTTCTAAGGCTGAATCCTATGCCACTCTGTGCTCCTGCTGAATCCTCTTTGCCTTTTTTTGGTTATTGCGCATGCTGCTGCTCCAAGAGTTGAAACACAAGAATTTATTTCAGTGCTTGTGTCTTACTTGTTTGAGTGAGTATCCAATGGAAGGATTGTTGGGTTGCATGGCGCTTCCCTGCTTCGTGTTTTTGAGATTGGTTTCCCTAACGCCTGTATCATTTTACATTCCCACTAGTGATGCACACAGCTTTTTATTTTTTCTATATTTTCTCCAACGTGTCATTTTCCTACCTTTGTTATTGATAATAGCCATTCTATGACATGTCTTTTTATTTGCTCTTTCTTTGGTCGCAGATATAATAGAGAACAGGCACCTATACAGCCTTTAGTTGCTAGAGGTGTGTAAATGTTTTGCTTCAACAACAAGTGATGCAGTATGAAGATTCAGCTCAAGTAAGGGCCAGAGCCATTTGAAGCAAACAGATGCTTAATTAACGCAGGATCATGCATTCGGCACAAAGCTGGGCATAGATAGTAAGTGGTTTCTATAAAGCAGAGTACGTTGTCAAATTTTACAGTGGCAAAACAAGTAGAGTTAAAAAATATGTCCTCAGTATGACGTGTTTGCGTGTAGAGTTTGTACATATGCTGCCCTTTTTAGGTTATACCTGTGGCAGCAATAGTGGCTCAAGTGTCATAGGAGCAACCAAGCACTCTATGCTTGCCACTTTGGAAGGAAACACATGTCTAACATTATGAATCTGGCCAACAGCCCAAAGTTGGGGAGCCTATAGGTCCTTGGGGGTAAAGCAAAAAGTAAAATAAATATTACAGTTAACAAAAGATTACCAGCTGGGCAGTGGTGGTACATGCCTTTAATCCCAGCACTTGGGAGGCAGAGGCAGAGGCAGAGGCAGGCAGATTTCTGAGTTCAAGGCCAGCCTGGTCTACAGAGTGAGTTCCAGGACAGCCAGGGCTACACAGAGAAACCCTGTCTTGAAAAAACAAAAATCAAAAAACAACAACGACAAAAAGATTATCGCTAGGAAGGCCGCACGTCTGTTCTAGACTCAATCCTCTAGTTCATCTCCGCACAGTTCTAGATCCCAAGACTGACAGTTAGGAATGATATACAGCGAAGGCATGGATCAATTCATGCCTTGCAGATGGCCGCTGATGGCCATGCTAAACCTGTCCCCAAACCAGAGCAAGGGAAACTATTACTCTTTTAGCCATAAGGAAATAATTGCCCAGAGGCAAGTTGACTTTCTCAAGGTCACACAGCTGGTAGATGTGTGACCTAGGACTTAAACCTGGGTCTTCCACTTACCAGCTTCCTTGCCTGAAACATTACTTGGGCCTTTGCTTCCCTGGCAACTGGATGAGAGGCATGCAATCAGTTACCTTTAGTGTTGGCATCATGTGAGCCTGTGTGAGCCTGTGAACACTCCCCACACTGCCAGGATTGACTATGAGTCCTGTGTACACAAAGGGAAGGACAGGCCAACCTTTGAATGTCTTGGGCGCTTTGCCATCAGCTAGTGAGCAGTCTGATTGTGTGCAGAAGGTTCTTAGATTGTAACCTTTCAAAGCTCTCTGAGTGCTGACTCACTGTCCAGGACTGAGAGTAGAGACCTCCAGTGTGGGAATTTGCTTTAGGAGAGATAGATGTGTGTGCAGAGTGATGGCGTAAAAGAGAAGCAGTAGCAGTGACTTCCCTCCCTGAGATTAACAAAGTCTCATGTGAGCAGAATGCCATCAGAGCAGGTATTGCAGCATGCAGAATGGGAGATTATGGTGGGAGGAAACAGACCAAACACCATAGCTTGCTGAGGTTCTGTAAGACGGGCACAGGCATTTGAACTTTTGCCTATGGACTTGGAGGACTTGTTATAGGAGAGCTTTAAATGACTGAGAACTCAGGGTTTTTCTTTTGGGCTTCTTGTGTTCTGACAAGCATTTCTCGTAGGAAAGCCACACCCATACAATGGGTGAGCCCCATATTTCTGAAAGGGTGATGGTTATAAGCAAAAAGTAACTTACAAATTACCTACATGATTGTTTTGGTTTCTTTGGCATGTTTTCCAGGGCACCTTCTAAGTGGCAAGCTTTCCCCCACAGCCTTCCTATGAAGCCATTATGCTGTCCTGAGGGTCTAATGAAGTCATTGCCATGCGGTACTTGGCAGACTGGGCTGGTGAGCCGGATGTCATAGAGTCCCATTGGCATTTGCAGTTGAGCAAAGATAAAGAGACGCTCCTTGAATGAGGTTTCCCAGCTGTTCCATAGCAGAGTCAGGATTTAAACCCAGCTGGTCTGTCTGCAGAGTTCTGCTCTTAACCATGTAGCTGACCCTCAATCAAAACACCCACGTACAAGCCAGGCGCTCACAGACTGCAGGGAGAGGGCACAGGGACCAGAGAAGGGTCTGTGAATTCCAGTAATTAGGTCTTTGGCCCAACAGTGAGCTTCCTCACACTGAGATCTCCCATTTCTAATTCAGTTAGGATTTGTATCATTAGTGCTGAGATTAAGAAGTCAACCCAGAGCTTACAGAACAGGGCATTGTTCAGAACAGTAGTAGAGCGAATGACGATAGGACCGCACTAATTATAGGACTGGCACTAGTTACAATGTTTCTTTATAAAATAGAAGTCTTTCCTACCCCGAGACTTGAGAGCAGGAAGAAGGTGTCTGTTTAAATGGTGATGGCTGCTGGCACTCAGGGCAAAACGCTTATTTTCTCACACATCACATCGCAGGAAACTCAAGTTCATGTGCACAGCCCCGGCAAGAGGTTTCATAAGAGAGCAGGGCTCGGGGCACTTCTGTTGTCCCTGTGAGAGGTGATACTCACCCTCATTGCCTGGGAAACGGAAGGCATTTGGTCCCATGCACCTGAGAGGGTCTGAGTCCCAGAGTGAATCCCAACTTCAGCTGACTGAGGAGATGTTTCAAGAAGGTGGTTCCAGTGCAACCCTGAAGAACAGGGAGAGGACGGGTTGAGATGCTGGGAGGGATCCAGGGAGGAGAACAGAGTGGGGGTGGGTGGCTCAGGGGTCTAGGTAAGAGCCCTTTTCATCTTGCTTGGGGGTTGTAACTCCACTGGTGAGGAAGGGAAGTGGCTCAAAAGAGAGAAATGGGTTGCAGTGATCCAAAGGACTGTATATCAGGGCAGCCATTGCTCAGGACAGCAGGAACCACGGCATCTTGGTGGAATGGCTCAGAAGAACACACAGAGACTGACAGAACCTGCTTCTAATGCATCCAGGGGACACTAAACACTTTAGTATATTCTCCCATGAATAATTTCTCCAAGTCTAACCACATTAGGCCCCTGAGGGGAGGTGGTGTGGGTCGCTCTGTCAGATATCTTTGCCACTTAAGCGAATGATGGAGAGTGGGCCAGCCACAGCGCCTGGGTTTGTGGATGAGGCAGGCAGCCAGGAGAGCTGGCCCCAGAGGTTTTATTTCTTTGGCTGTGTAATCAGATTGGAGGGAAATGTTTTTCTGTGTCTCTTCTGTCTAATCTCTGTTTTGGTACCATTCTTCCTCCTCCATCCTTCTACTCAGGATTGGTCCTGTGGTTGTCATAGCAACAACTCTGACCCCATCCCAGGTTCTCACTCAGAGAACAGAGATTCAAAACAATCCCACCCTATGTTCTGTACCCTTGGAGGGCAATGGGAGAAGGATGCTTATTAAATTTTCCAAAGATTCAGAGCAAGGAAGCAAAGACAGAGACCAAAACCAAAGAACCTCATAGGCTTGTCACAAAGGAAGGAGGGGCTGGGATCTGGAACCAGGAACTCAACTTTGCCAGATCAACAGAAAAATTAAAACAGACTGTTTTACAGAAGACTTAACATGGGCTAGTTATGTTGGAAGGCTACTTTCAACACAGTTTAAAACACAAAACGCTGTGGCAAGGACAGGAAATTGACCACTGTAGAGAAGTCAGGAAATCACAGTCTGAATGACAGGCAAGATGGGTGGAGGAGAGCAGGAGTGAGAGTCAGAGGGAGGGAGGAAGGGAGAGATCGAGAAAGCAAGGGAGGGAGAGTGAGAGGAAGGGAGGGAGAGAAGGAGGGGAGGAAAAAAAGGAGAGAGGGAGGAAGAGGGAAAGGGAGGAAGAGAGGGAGGTAGAGAGGGAAGGAAGGAGGGAGGAAGAGAGGAAGGGAGAGACACACAAAGAGACACAGACAGACACACAGGCAGACAGACACACACACACGAGAGAGAGAGAGAGAGAGAGAGAGAGAGAG